>OY757942.1:531309-706309 GCA_963585895.1 Sepioteuthis lessoniana
TTCTTTTTTCCTTTCTTTTCTGTTTTCTTTTTATCCTTCTTTTCAGCATAACCTGATAACCTTTTTTTTTTTAAATATTCTATTTAAATATGTGTATAATTTTTAAAAAATATTCTATTTAAAAATGTGTATAATTTCAAGTCTCCCTTACATTATTTTTCTCCTGTAATCACCAAAACAAAACCGTTTACTTTTCATATTCTTTACTCATAGACTTTCACCAATTTTTGTCTTGGACCCAACCAGTATTAATCCTAAAAGTAAGCCATCTTAATTAAAACTCCAGTTTCATATCCAATTTTTTTCTTTAAAACATATTTTATTACCTGAATGACTGATGTGTGTTCTATTTAAAACCTTTCTTCCTTTTACACATACAGATTTTTATATCTCTTTTTTAATCTGTTGATGAGTTCATGAGACCTTTAAATAGAAATTTACTGTTTAGGCTGAATAAATACAAAGTAAGTTGGGTTTTTTTCTCTCTTGGGTAGGGACAAAATTTGTTCCACCAGGATTAGATTCATAGAAATTAACACATTTTTTTATTGGGATCTTATAATCTTAAAATTCTTCAGTGATAACCTTCCACATGAGGGTTTATCTTGAAATTTAATCATTTTTTCTTAATTGATAATTCAAATTAAACTTTGATAATTTTGAATTTAGAAATTAACTTAAAAACCATAAATTTAATAGTTTTTTTATTCTATCTTTAGATTAATTTTAAAATTTGATAATTATATTTATCTTTAAATTTAAGGATTTATCTTTTAAAAGAGAAGCTTTCAAATCTGTAAACTTATCGAGTTGAAACAACTTTTTCTTCTGAATTTTGCACTGTTTTATATACATTTAAGCCTTTCTCTTTAGAGCCAATGTTTTTAGATACAATTTTTTTTTAAAAGAGTGTAACAAATGTTCCTCCCTCACACACAAAAAAAATATTATGTAACAAGTAGCTGGGATTATTTACATAAATCAGTTTAGTATTAATTCATTAAAATAGTAATAAAAAAATAACGTCTTTTTAATTGATGATGAGGCTTCTTAATCTGAGAATTAATTTTTTATTTATTGCGGACTTTTTGTCCTCATCTTGGTATTTTTTTTCTTTTTTTGTTGTTTCTGCTACATTTCAGCCAAATTTCACCTCTGGCCTTCTTCAGGTGATTAACCGTGACAATTACAAATTTGGTACGGATCCGACTATGGAAGACCAGATAAGGGGAACAAATTAATTGGATTTATAAGACCAAAAAATCCAACCTTGATCGCCCTTCGGGGCCCATGGCGCAGCGGATAGAGGTGTTGAGTCTCTACGGTTCTAGGTGAGCATTGTCAGACGATAGCGGTTTCAATTCCTACCCAAGCTGGCCAGAGGTTTACTTGGTCAAAAACGTGGTGCGATAGACAACAACTATGGAAGGCAGTAATTACTGGGGATACAGTTACAAGACTCAGCATTACTATTCGAGGTCGTGGTTAATCACCTGAAGAAGACCAGAGGTGAAATTTGGCCAAAACGTAGTGAAGAAGAAACAACAAAAAAAGAAAAAACTACCAAGATGAGGACAAAAAGTCCGCAATAAATAAAAGATTAATTCTCTCATTAAAATTGATATTTGATTTGCCCAATTGTTTTTTTTTTTTCATTCTAAATATGTTTTATAACTGACATGGATTCTTTTGTGAATAAATTTACACTTGTTTATTATTCTTTTGTATATCATAGCAATAGTTTCATTATTGATTGGCATTCAATTAATTCTATTCACAGCTAAAGATCCCCTTTTGTTCTGAAATTGTTTTTCTTTTTTCTCCAATCAAAAGCCAATATAATATTCTTAACTATATCAGGGACTTAAATTTTAGGTTTTCCGTTCAAATTATTCCAGTGGTCTTAACCTAAAGCTTTTTCTCCGAGGGTGGGAATGGAAAGTGCCGCACTCAGAGGGAGTGCTTTCTCCATTGATGTCACAGTCTGAAATCCTATTTGTCCATCTCCTAGACAGGCTTATCACCACAGCTAGAGACCCCAATCAGCCTTGCTATTTTAATCATAGCTGAAGGGAGACATGGATTCATGCCTTTCTTAAGAGCTTTAGCACAAAGTGAATGCAAACAGCCTCAGCTGGAACTCAAACATTGTTTTGTGCCGATATCCTTCATCTCACTTGCACCTCTTTTTTTTTTCTTTTTTTAAATAAACCCGAGCAATAAAATCTCAGTGTTAGTCTGGGTGAGTATTTCAAGAAAAATCTGATCTATCTCAAAGATTTACAAAGGAAAAAAAACAAAACAAAACACTCTCCAGTGATTACTTGATTTTGTGTTTATTTAGTGTCATTAACCCTTAGAAACCATGTGCCCAATATTTCGGGGGGTGTCCTCGTGGTATAACGGTTAAAGCGATGGACTGCGGAATCGTAGTAAGCGAGTTCGTATTCCAGTCGCGCTATTACATTCACTTTCAGGCAAATATCCATGGGAAAGGTATCAACCCCCATATCCTCCTAGCTATGGGTTAAATAGTACCACTACTGTTCTTCTAGGAGAATTGCTTTGGCATTAAATAACCTACTAAGGTTGATGTGCCATTAAACGAAGAAACCAAACCAAACCCAATATTTTGGACTGAGCACTGTAAGCTTGATATCTCACAAGATGAGAGAGATTGTGTCAAATACTAATAATAAAAATATCTTATAGTGACTATACAAAGCTTTTTATGTATGTGTGTATATATATATATAAAAAATGATGGGATAACTTTAAACAAAGTTTATGTGTTTAATATATACATATATTAATCATATTTACCCAACCCCTCCGCTCGGGCAGGATATGACACAAGGTCAATCATTTTATGCAGAGTTTAACAGGTTTGAATTCAGAGTTTTCCCTCTCCTAATTTTCCTTCTTCACCCAGGCTGAAGAACCTAGTCTGCCCTACTATTTACCCATAGCTGGAGGGAGAATAATTGGATTCATACCTTTCCCAAGGGTATTCGTGCTATGTGAAATGCAATGAGTCTCGTCCAGGATTATATATATATATATAAAAACATTGCTGAAATGGAATCAAGGAGGTTGTCAGTTTTCCAAGCTGCTTCTTCTCATGCTTCGCTCAGAGTAATATTAAGTGTTCAGCAGTCCTTATATAGTGGACCAATCAGAGACATTGTTACATGCATAAATAAGGGTTTCTCTTTGTGCATGCTTTTGTATTACTACCACCACCACCACCACCACGCCTGCATCAGTACTGATGTTAGTTGCTTTCTTTTCATATATATATATATATTATATATATATATAGCGCTTGCTCAGGTACTGGGAAAACAAACCATATATTTCAAATTCTGTTTTTTTTTTAACAGTTTAAAATAATCTTAATAAAATAAGTTGCCATCATTTTTTTGGTCATTTCATATTTTTTCATGTTCAAATTAAATATACACTGATAAAAATAAATATGTATTTATATATCTGGATTTTAAAAAAAAAAAAGTTTTAATAAATTACCTTGATATTAATCTCTTCCTCTAAATTTTGGCAAAAATAGTCATATTTATCCATTCAACTCTGGATTCTGAATTTAGTCGGAGGTGTAGATTCATGTGAACGTCCCCTCAAGCATAATCTGGTCAGCATTTCCCCTTATTGGCTTTGATCCTATCCGCAATAAGGGCAATTCAGGCGAGGGGTGCTATCATTTGCTCAAAGAGGTTATTCACTTCCCCATAAGGGCTGATTCTGACACAGAATTGAGGTTAGTATTTTGTCTAGTGGGTAGAGTGTTCGCCAATAGGCTGGGAGACCAGGGTTCAATCAAGTCATACCAAAGACTTAAAAAAAAAAAAAAAAGGTACTTGATACCTCCTTGCTTTACACTCAGCATTATAAGGTATGGATCAAGGGTAAAGTGGAGCAATCAAGAGAAAGGAGCATTGCCCTCCCCTAAACCTCGTTGTAGTAGCTATTGAAAAATGAGCCTTTGGGACGGATTCTGACTTAGCACTTTTGCGTGTAAGTGAGGGGTATTAAATAATGAATGTTAACATATCTACTTAGAAAATGGTATAGACTACACTACCCACTAAAAATGGACTATTCTAAAGATATGCTTTAGATAGAGCAAGTTTTTGTTAGGAGTTTACTAGGTCCCACTATAAAAATGACTGTCATGTCTTTAGAAGTACTGTTCCCTGATAGTCCCTTATGGTGTCTGAATTTTTACGAGTAAAATTTTGACATGAGGTGTTGTCTTAGAAGACATCTGTCTCGACTTGCTCCTTGGTTTGTCACCAAAGTTATGTATCATCAAAATAGGTTGTTTTTTTTTAAACTTAGAGATTAAAAAAAAAAAAAAAAAAGAGATAGGTTTTATTATTTATTACACACTCTGCTTCGTCCAATCTCAAATCAATTTACTTAGGATATATATATATATATATATATATATATATAAAAAAATCATTTTTTCTCCTCTCCATCAACAATCATGGCTATGTGTTTTTGTCTGTCTGTCTGTCTGGCATGTTGTTTTCACCATCTTAGTCTGCCTCAAGTGCAGAAGTTGACTGATGTCATGGGTTGCTGTTGTCAACTTCTCTTTCATTAGCAGTATGTGGGTGGGTGGGTGGTTGATTGTTTGTTTTTTGGGGCTGGGGACCCCATCTCATTAATATCATCATCATTATATTAATAATAAGAACCAAAAAAAATCAAAAAAAAAAAATCAGCCTAATGAATTACAGTAATTGATAATTAATAATTGATGATAATTAATAATAATAATAATAATAATAATCATACACCCTTTATCTGCTGCCCTTTATCCGCTGCCCGCAAAACCACCGGAAAATATCTGTGATCTCATTTTGCTTATCGTCTTCAATCCAGTGTTTTTGTGTGCTCTTTTCCTACTTTTTGTGACTCTTCCTCCTCCTCCACTCTTTTTCTACACATCTCCTCCTCCTCCTTATTGTCAAACTCCCCTCTTCCTCCCTCTGGTAAACCTCCCCATCTCTATGGTCAATTTTCAACCTACTTGCAATGGGCAACCTTCTCTTCCCCTCTTTCCTCTCCCCATATGAACCTCCCCCCCCATTCTTTTCAGTAAATTCTCTATGGTCGAAGGCGAAGCTGATTGAGTCGCCTCTCCCCCTCTCCTCTTGCTTCTCCCACCATCACCAGAAATAGTCCTACTATTTCCTCTTGATTCTGGCCTTGATCCATACCTCCCTCACTCTTTCTGCTCCCCAACTTTCCCCACCTGTCTCTTTCTTCCTTCGGTCACAAGGAAAGAAGACCGACTCCTAATGTAGTTGCCCTGCCCTTCTATATAACATCCGATCTGTATACGGTAGTGATGCATTGTGTCTTTTTCTACCCCTCCCCTTACAAAAGAAAAGGGGGAGGCTGTTGCATTTACAGGTGTTAAATGATACAGAAATGCTGAAATAAAACAAAAAAAAAATTAAAAAAAAACAAAACAAAAAAAAACAAAAAAAAAAAAAACAATGACTAAAAAAAGTAAAGTACAAACTTGTTTTCTTGTCTTTTTCTTCCAAATGATAAACAAATATCATAATTGTTGATTGTATAGTACGCGCCCCTAACTTTCAGCTACAAAATTCTTAAAACAAAAAAAAAAACACACATACCTCAGACTCGTTTTCATCTTCAATGTTGTTAGTTGAAAAAATGTGTTGGCCACTTCCCGAGGTGTCCTTTGTTTATCTGGGCACAGAAATGAACCAACCTGGGGAAATCATTTCTAAAGTTTGATTGTTAATCAAACAAGGCGTTCAAGAACTATGATATTATTCAAATAATGATGTCATTGTTTTTCCATACCTATTAATTCAAGAAGTTTCACAAGCAGCGACATGAAACATAAAATCCAACGACATCAGTTATTCTTGATATAAGTCAAGTTGGCGACCTTAATCGAGGGTGACCCGAAGGCTCCCTTTTTAATAGCTACTGCACCGAAATGTAGGGGACAGCGCAACTTCATTCCTGAATTTCTCCACTTTACCCTTGATCCTTTCCTAAAAATGCAAAGTGTTAAGCAAGGTGGCATCAAGTACTATTTTTTGAGTCTTTGGCATGACTCGACCTGGGATTAAACCCCAGTTTCCCGAACCATTGGCAAACACTCTACTCATTAAGCCAATGACCTGATTACTTTAAACACGATTTGATTTGTCTTTAATTATTGGTTGCCAGATTGTGTTTGTTTCTATACTAGGGCGATGTTGACCACTTGAGTAGACCATCGTATGCGCTGCTTCTTTGAGAACATTGGAAAAGATGACATCTCAAAGAAGTGCGTGGGTATCCTCATGGTGTAATGGTTAAAGCAATGGACTGCAAGTAAGCGAGTTCGAACTCCAGTCGTGCTATTATGTTCACTTTCGGACAAATACAATTGGGAAAGGTATGAACCCCCTTATCCTCCCAGCTATGGGGTAAATAGTACCACTACTGTTCTTCTGGGAGAATGGATTTGACATTTAATAACCTACAAAATTTGTTTTAGGAAACAAATCAAACTAACCATCAAAGAAGCGGCACATATGTTGGGCCATGTTGACCTCTTGAGTAGACGATAGTAAGGAATGTAACATAGCCATAATCTACAAATACATGGGAAGTGCCCGTGGTGTAATGGTTATCGTCGCAGGAAATGGACACGGCGATACGAGTTCAAATCTTTGACAAGACTGATTGCATTTCACATAGCACTAATACCCTTGGGAAAGGTATGAATCTAATTATTCTCCCTCCAGCTATGGGTAAATAGTAGGGCAGACTAGGTTCTTCAGCCTGGGTGAGGCAACTAGTCTAGGAGAAGGAAAACTCTGAATTCAAACCTGTTAAACTCCGCTTAAAGATTGACCCTGTGTCATATCCTGCCCGAGCAGAGGGGTTGAGAGGGTGTCCTCGTGGTGTAATGGTTAAAGCGATGCACTGCGGAATCGTAGTACGCGAGTTCGTACTCCAGTCGCGCTATTACGTTCTCTTTTTCGGGCAAATACCCTTGGGAAAGGTATGAACCCCCTTATTCTCCCTCCAGGGCAGACTAGGTTCTTCAGCCTGGGTGAGGCAACTAGTCTAGGAGAAGGAAAACTCTGAATTCAAACCTGTTAAACTCTGCTTAAAGATTGACCCTGTGTCATATCCTGCCCGAGCAGAGGGGTTGAGAGGGTGTCCTCGTGGTGTAATGGTTAAAGCGATGCACTGCGGAATCGTAGTACGCGAGTTCGTACTCCAGTCGCGCTATTACGTTCACTTTCGGGCAAATACCCTTGGGAAAGGTATGAACCCCCTTATTCTCCCTCCAGGGCAGACTAGGTTCTTCAGCCTGGGTGAGGCAACTAGTCTAGGAGAAGGAAAACTCTGAATTCAAACCTGTTAAACTCCGCTTAAAAATTGAGCTTGTGTCAAATCCTGCCTGTGCGGAGGGGTTGGTAAATATGATAATCTAAGAATACGTGAAATATACATAATGCATGTATACCGAAATGTACGAAATTTTGACTTTTCGGTTCCATCGAAACCAACAACCCGCGGCGCATCTCATAGACCCCAACTGACCTCACCTCACCGAGCTCCGAAAATCAACTCACCCCATCTAAGTTCAAATCTCAACTAACTGCTTTTTCCAAAATACCCAAGAATCCCAGCCCATCGCTTCCGAGCATGTCATCATTCACATCCCCAGTCCCCCTTTTACTATCCTGGGATTTTATTATGACATCTGTGATTGTCACATCCTCCCTGCGCGAACATGAACACCTATGCTCAAAGTGTGCCCTTACCTGTGCACTAAGCCGAAAAGTTCTAAGCCTAACTAAACTGAAAAATAAGATATAACCAACGGAAAATGATAATATAAAAAAAATCCTTCTGCAATTATATAACAGGAACACAATCTGGGAACCAATAATTGAAAAGATCAAATTACTCGAGAAAATATCTAGAATAACTGATGCCATCAGATTTTATGTTTCAAATTCATTTCATGACACTTTTCGTGAATCTTTATGATGTTTCTCGGATTGACAGACGTGAAAAACAATGATGTCATTGTTTGAAGAAGATCTTCATATTTCTTGAATGCCTTGTTTGATCAACAAACTTTAAAAATGACTTCTCAGGTTGAATCATTTTTATGCCCAGATAAACAAGGCACACCCGAAGAAGGTGGGAGGATACAGCGGTCAAAATGTTGTTTCAACTCAACGTAATAAAGATAAGGACAACAGTCCAAAAAAATCACAACCAAAATGATACACATTGAGGCTCATCCCGAAAATTTAGACAGATAAAAAAAAAAAAGACTCCGTATATAATATGCACTGGCTAAATGGCATAATGACTAAAACGCTGAACTGAGGCCTCAAAACAAGCACGTTCGAATTCCAGTTGCACTATTACATTCACTTTCAGGCTAATGCCCCTGGGAAAAGTTTTGAACCCCAGCCCAAATATGGATTAAATAAATAGCATCACTGCTGTTCTGCAAGGATAATTTTGGCATTAAATAATTTATGAAGGTTGATATGCCATTGAAACAAGAGCACTGACTTTTTATCATTCGGAGTTTTTGGACTATTGTCTTAGGCGAGACACTGCTGTGGACCCCTTCACATGGATGAGCAAAGGCAAGATGTCCAGCTCGAACCTACATACAGCAGCTCTGTGCCAATATGGGATGTAGCCTTGAGGACCTGCCGGAAGCAATGGACAATCGGGAGGTGTGGTGAGAGAGGGTCAGAAATATCTGTGCTGCGACATGATGATTATTGCAATATTCGCAATGTTTCAGCTAATGTGTCCTCTAGCCTTCTTCAGCTTCTAAGTGACAATCATCGAGAGGTTGCAGGTTCAATCCTGACCACAGACGAGTAAAACTACAGGAATACTCAACACTTGAACCTGGTTATGGTAAACGGAATCAGAGCAAGTGACCCCCATGGATTAAATAAAGGTCATGGTTCAAAGTTCCATCGTAGGTTCTCAAGTTCGACAAGAAACACCTGAAGAAGGCCAGAGGACACATCAGCAGAAACGTTGCGAATATAACAATAAAGATGAAGACAAAAGTCTGAAAACTGAATGATAAGAAAAAAAATCAACCCTAGCACTGACTTTTTGAAATTTGTAACAGTTAAATCTAACGTAAATTCAGCATTTGTACAACTTTTCATGGCTTTATATTGACTAAATAAACAATTTCTATAGTTTACATTAAGTGTTAAAACACAAAATTGTCACAGTATTTCGAGCAAATACAGACATGTTCAAACAAAAATGCAACTCGCTGGTAGCAAAAATAAGGTCACACTAGGAGAAAAAAAATTACACATTCTGGTGGATATTTCTCTATAACACATTAGTTTGGACACCCCATCCCAAATACGGTCAGGCATATGACTAGAAAGTTATTGATATAATTCTCATATGGAGGTCCCCAATGTGTAATGGTTATCATAGGAAATAGACATGGCAACACAAGTTCAAATCTAGGACAAGACTGATTGCATTTCACATAGCACTAATACCCTTGGGAAAGGTATGAATCCAATTATTCTCCCTCCAGCTATGGGTAAATAGTAGGGCAGACTGGATTCTTCAGCCTTGGTGAGGAAACTAGTCTAGGAGAAAGAAAACTGAATTTAAACCTGTTAAACTCCACTTAAATATCCTGCCTGAGCAGAGGGGTAAGGTAAATAGGATAGTTCACATATGGTATGCATCCCAAACTTTGGGCTTAAAAATCTAGAAAAAAAATCCTATGTCTTATATATACATATAATATTTGCTGTCACTGTCTTGTGTAGAAAATTCATATGCCATAATTACTTATGTATAACACAACCCAAACTTTGGACAATGAAAATATGTTTCGTGTATAATACACATTGACTTTTTAGAATTTGTAATTGTTTGAGGGTAAATTTCAGCTTTGAAAAGAAGAAAATGTTCCACAGAACTAGGTCTGTGGATAATGAAGGTCACTACACTTGTGCATTGCCCAGTCGGCTAGGGCTGTAGAATACACCAACTGCACCTCTACAGAGGAGTAAGACTGCCCTCCCCCCATGATTGTCCTGGATATGACACTAAACAATTTGATGGTGAGGTTCCTGTAATACAGGAGCTTTGGGGAATGTAGAGCACCCCTCCATTGCCATTGCTCCCAGGTCTACTCTGGCCTGGAATGGTAGTACCTGATAGTTCTATTTAACTCATAGATAGGGCCCTAAGTGCATATTTATGCTAAACTGAATTGTTTGAATGAGAACTTTTTGACTAAACTAAATAGCTTGAAATAGAAATGTTTTTGACAATTAAACTGTACTTACATTTAAACTGCATGCTTATACTAAATGGAACTGTTTCTTGAGATTTAACTGTGTGTAAAGAAAATCCATACTTATACTTAGCCGAATTGGAACTGTTTGAATAAACTGAATAGTTTGAAATAGAAATGTTTTTGACTATTAAACTGTGTACTTATGCTAAACTAAATTGTTTGAAATAGAACTGATTATTTGCATAAAAATGGATTTGGCATTAAATAACCTTAGAAGGTTGATATGCCATAAAACTCAACCAACCAACACTTGCGCAGTTTTGTGAAAACAATTTTGTGTCGTCTTTAAAACATGAAATTTATATCAAGCAAACACACGGCTATTTTCACACAATAAGGTCACATTAGGACCTTGCTTGTGGCAAGAATAAGCCGACTTAATATCTATTGCTGTCTCCAACCAGAAAGGATTTGCCACAATGTCTATTTTTTAGTAGGGTTTTTAGGGAAGGGGGATGTTACATATGAGCTGAGACTTGTGCCCTGCTGGACTATGTTGGTTATTGGCTCACTGGGTACAATGTGAGCCAGGTGACCCTGCTGGGACTTGGACTCACTAAGTGCAATTTGAGTCTAGCACATATGCCTGCTCATAGTTTGAACCAAACCTGAAGGTCTAGTGCTATGCTTTGCTTGTCAATGATTTTTCGCCCACCAAAAAGGTAGCTCAGCTGAAGCCTGGGGCCCATTTAGCCTCGAATCTATCATTGATCTTGAACCTGATCCAGCATGAATGCCAGATAACCCAGCTAAAACGCCAGGTGCAGTGAGCACAAAAATAAACTCCCTTGAAGAGAAAGAAAATTATAAACAGACACATTCAAGTGGATATTTCTCTGTAACAGCATAAAACACAAGTTACATATTCGTTAGCTTGGACTTACTGTCATTCTGTCAAAAATACGGTGACACATGGCCAGGAACAAAAAATTGGGTATATGCATACTAAATTTGAGGTTTAAAAATCTGAAGAAGTATCTAAAAAGTAAAGTTGGCGACCAGAAGGCTCCCTTTTCAATAGCTACTACACCGAGGTGTAGGGGAGGGCACTACTCCTTTCCCAGGATTGCTCCACTTTACCCTTGATACGTACCTTATATTGCCGAGTGTTCAGCAAAGAGGTATCAAGTATCATTTTTTTTAAAGTCTTTGGTATGACTCGACATGGGATTGAACCCCAGTCTCCCGGACCATTGGCAAACACTCTACCCACTAGGCCAATGAGCAGGACTATCTAATAATATAAATAATTATATTGACTCAGAAGAGCAGGGTTCAATTCCAAGTTGAGTCATAGCAAAAACTCAAAAATGGTACTAGATGTTGCCTTGCTTAACACTCAGTATTATAAGCTATGGATCAAGGGTAAAGCAGAGCAATTTAAAGAAAGGAGCCACATCCTCTCTTACATCTGTGTAGTAGCCAATTTTTTACTTTTGATTTATGTTGAGTGACTTTTACGAATCGGGTAATGGCTAATTTTTAATTCAAGTAGATCTGATTTCTCATATCAAGATGTCCTGACGCCATGTTGCCCAGTCAGCTGGGGCTGAAGAATACACTAACTGCACCTCTGCAGAAGGGTAAAACCTCCCCAATGAGTGTCCTGGATATGATATTAAACAATCTGATGGTGAGGTTTCAGTAATGCTGGGGCTTTGGGGAATGCAGAGTATCCCTTCATTGCTATTCCTCCCAAGTCCACTCTAGCCAGCGTGGTAGCATCTGATAGGGTCCTATTTATGGGTTAAATAGAACTAAAGGCATACACTAAACTGGATTGTACTTGTCTTTTAATTGGAATCATTTTGAGACGAGGCTTCTTAATCTGAGAATTAATTTTTATTTATTGCGGACTTTTCCCCCTCATCTGGTAGTTTTTGTGTTGTTTCTTCTTTCACTACGTTTCGGCCAAATTTCACCTCTGGCCTTCTTCAGGTGATTTTTACCGCGACCTCGGATAGGAACGCTGAGTACGGACCTGACTCTGGATGACCAGATAAGGATTTATAAGACCAAAAAATCCAACCTTGATCGCCCTTCGGGGCCCGTGGTGCAGCGGATAGAGGCGTTGAGTGTCTACGGTTCCAGGGGAGCATTGTCAGAAGATAGCGGTTTCAAATCCTACTCAAGCCGGCCAGAGGTTTACTTGTTCAAAAACGTGGTGCGATAGACAACAACTATGGAAGGCAGTAATTACTGGGGATACGGTTACAAGACTCAGCATTCCTATCCGAGGTCGCGGTAAATCACCTGAAGAAGGCCAGAGGTGAAATTTGGCCGAAACGTAGTGAAAGAAGAAACAACACAAAAACTACCAAGATGAGGACAAAAAGTCCACAATAAATAAAAATTAATTCTCAGAACTAACATTTAAACTGTGTGCTTATGCTCAACTGAAACCATACTGACATGTAAACTGTGTGTTTATGCTAAACTGAATCACTTGAAATAGAACTTTTTTTTTGACATTGAAACTGTATTTACACTAAACTGGATTGTTATATACAGAATGGTTTTGACATTTTACTGTGAAAACAAAATCTGTACTTCTGCTAGACTGAATTAGTTGAATTAGAACTGTTTGATTAAACTGAATAGTTTGAAAAAGAAAAGTTTTTGACAATTAAACCGTGTACTTATGCTAAACTGAATTGTTTGAAATAGAACTGATTATTTACATAAAAATTGATTTGGCATTAAATAGCCTACAAAGGTTGATATGCCATTACAACCAACCAATTGCTGCCATGTTTTATCTGGACAATTATCAAGGTTTGCCAACAGCATGGATTCCTTCAACTCTCTTTTGCCATCCATTCCTACTAGCCATTGCTTATGGTAAGTCTTCTAGATGGCAGCCAGGGTCTGCACTGAGCAGATGAATATAAGTGGTTGTTGGCCAATATTGGTGTATCCATGTGTAGTAGTCCATAGGAGAGCATTGCTTATGAGTTAGTCATTATTTTGCCAGCAATTCCGAGTGTGTTCTGCTTGCTTTTCTTAGATGTTTTGTAAGATGGGAGGTAAGTGGCCGTATAGCTGTTGTTTTGTAGGTTCCTGCACCATTGATAAGTCCAATCTCTTTCAGAATGTAAAATCAGGCTTCCCCAAGATAGAGGAGATGAATTAGAGAACAGGCACCCAGTGAGACTATTTCAGAGTCATCCTATTACTTGCTGCCATAGAAGTGATGAGCCAAGTGAATTTTAATAAAAAAGAACTAAAATTAAAAAGATAAAAAGGTTATACAACTTAAAGTTTTTAATAAAGATTGGTTTTGTTTGTTTAATGGCATATCAACCTTTGTACAGTATTTAATGCCAAAGCCATCCTTGTAAAAGAACAGCAGTGATACTATTTAACCAATAGCTTGGAGGATAAGGGGGTTCATGCTTTTCCCAAGGGTGTTAGTCTGAAAGTGAACATAGTAGCATGACTGGAGTTTGAACTCGCTTACTGTGAGTTCACAGTCCAGCACTTAAGCCATCACGCTACGACAACTCTCCTAATAAGTATTGACAGAGCTTCATCTCAGAAATAAAATATATATTGTATTGTACAATATATTAAATTTCTTGGTCCGGTTAATAAGTCTGTTTAACATCAATTTTCACTTTACATACACACACATATATATGCAAAGCTCTTCAAACGAATTGGGCACTCTGGTATCCGGTAAGGTATAAAATGTAAACAAAAGAATGCTGCTGTTGCTACATAATACCTTATAATTTCTAAGCCAACATGGTACGCTTGTTGGCCAACGTAAAGTTGGGCGGGTTTCGATCCCAGCTTCAAGCGTCCTACATGTCTAGCCACACTGAAGAGTTGTGATACAACGAAACTGTCTGTGGATGACAAAATTATATATATATATATATATATATATATATATATATATATATATATATATATATATATATATATATATATATATATATATATATAGATAGATAGAGAGAGAGAGAAAAGTGTGTATATTTAGGCAGCAAGTTATTATTCAAGCAAGTTCTGTTAAAGACAATGGAACACTGTTTGTTATTTTTAATTTTATTATTTTTCTACTGTCGGGATCTAGATGGTAAAGGAATTGTCCTATATCTTCTGCCCAAGCGCTTTTGACCATACTTTTGGTCATCATCTGGGGTAGTGTAGTTTTGAGTTGACTATCAAATTTTTAATGTTTTAATAATCTGTAGTGTTTTGTTTCGAAGTTGTCAGTTGGAATATTTTCACCATTTTGTTTTAAAATGTTCAGTTGGAAAGGAACTAAGAGTTAGTAATTTTAGTGATTACAAAATGTTCGATATGTTGGCGTCAGTGTTAAATGCTATTTTATTTATGTTTGGGGTTTTATTTTTTATGTATATTGCTTCTGTAATCGTTTTTTAATATTGTTTTTATATATAATTATTGTATGATCTGTGAGAATCTTCTTAATGTCAGGTGGGTGTCCTCATGGTGTAATGGTTAAAGCGCTGGTCTGCAGAATAGTAGTAAGCGAGTTCGAACTTCAGTTGCGCTATAACGTTCACTTTCCAACAAATACCCTTGGGAAGGGTATGAACCCCATTATCCTCCGAGCTATGGGTTAAATAGCATCACTGCTGTTCTTCTAGGAGTATGACTTTGGCATTAAATCACCCACAAAGGTTGATATGCCATTAAACATCCTTATATTGGAAGATGTTTGTTGGTTAGCGCTATTGTTGTGTTTTATAATTAAATGTTGTTTTATGGCGCTATTTTCAGAGAAGTAATAAGTAAGACAACGAGATAACATTGTGGTTGTCAAGCCAATGTAAGAATTTTTTTTTGTTTTTTGGGAGGCACTCTCGAAATGGATATATAAATTTATAAACTCCATTCATTCGGTTTAGGCGTATTTTAGGGGAAATCAGTGTTATTCTTAATGATAAGGTTTGATGTTTTAAATTTAATGTAGAAACGATAAGTTTTGTTATTTTTTTTTTCGATAGGTTTAATGTGTCTTTTTATGATGCTGGTTTTTGCTTGTTCATCTTATTTGTAGTTATAGTGCATTTGATTTCAGTAATATAAATTAATTCTGTAAGTGTTATTGTTTTGAATATATAGTTTTATTTGTTGATCAACTACTCCTGATGATGACCAAAAGTATGGTTGAAAGTGCTTCAGCAGAAGATATGGGACAATTCCTTTACCATCTAGATCATGACACTAGAAAAATAACAAGGAATCTTGAAAAAAATAAAATTAAAAATAAACAGTGTTCCATCATCTTAAATAAAACTTGTTTGAGGGCATATTATATATATATATATATGTTTGCTAAGGAATCTTCCGGTCATCCTTGACTATAATCAGCTAACTTACTTTAGTACAAGTGCATTGGCATTGTGGGTAAAGTTTTCGCCACTGGTCTGGGGTTTAATCCCAGGTAGAATCATAGAAAAAAAAAAAAAAAGTTCTTGATGCCTCCTTGTTTAACACTCAGCATTGTAAGGCATGGATCATATGTTCAAATCCTAGACTAAGCTAATTGCATTTCACATAGCACTAATACCCTTGAGAAAGGTATGAATCCAATTATTCTCCCTCCAGCTATGGGTAAATAGTAGGGCAGACGAGGTTCTTCAGCCTTAGTGAGGCAACTAGTCTAGAAGGAAAACTCTTAATTCAAACCTGTTAAACTCCGCTTAAAAAATTGACCTTGTGTCATATCCTGCCAGAGCGGAGGGGTTGGTAAATATGAATAACCAGGTAGACTCTCTCAGCTTATTCTTCTCACATTCTTGACATATACTCAGGAAAGTGGGGTGTCCGTGGTGTAATGATTACAGTCATTGGAAATGGATATGGTGATCTGAGTTCAAATCCTCATCTACATTGTTGGCATTTCACATAGTGCTAATGCCCCTTGGGAAACGTATGAATCCAATTATTCTCCCTCCAACTACGGCTAAATAGGACAGATTGGGCTCTCTAACCTTGGTATGGTAACCAATCTAGGAGAAGGAAAATTCTGAATTCCAACCTGTTAAACTCAGCTTAAATAATTGATCTTGTGTCACATCCTGCCAGTGTGCAGAGGTTGGTTGAGTTTTATGGCACATCAACTTTTGTAGGTTATCTAACGCCAAATCCATTTTTATGCAAATAGTTCTATTTCAAACAATTAGTTTAGCATAAGTACACAGTTTAATTGTCCAAAATATTTCTATTTCAAGCTATTCAGTTTAGTCAAACAGTTCTAATTCAGCTAATTCAGTTTAGTATAAGTACAGATTTTCTTTACACACAGTTAAATATCAAAACAGTTCTATATTAAACAATTCAGTTTAGTGTAAGTAGAGTTTCAATGTCAAAAACAGTTCAATTTCAAACAATTCAGTTTAGCATTAGCCCGAAGTTTAAATGTAAGTACGGCTGAATTGTCAAAAACATATCTATTTCAAACTATTTAGTTTAGTCAAACAGTTCCAATTCAAACAATTCAGTTTAGCATAAGTATACAGTTAGTTCTATTTAACCCATAGATAAGGCCCTTATCAGGTGCTACCATTCTGGGTCAGAGTGGACCTGGGAGCAATGGCAATGAAGGAGAGCTCTGCATTCCCCAAAGCTCACTGGAACCTCACCATCAGATTGTTTAGTGTCATATCTAGAACACTCATGGGGTGGGGGGGTTCTTACCCCTCTGCAGAGGCACAGTTGGTGTATTCTACAGCCCCAACCGACTGGGCAGCATGTGCAAAGGGGTTGGTAAATACATAGGAATGATTTGCAACAGAAATGAAACAAAGTATCGTATAATGTCAAAGATTTACCAAGAACTATTACTCACACAAGTCGGGTGATCCATTTTTTCGGTTGTAGGGTTTCCTATACTGGATTTTCATTCTCCTCAACTCGATTCATTAACTTTAGTAGGGTAACTAATCTGCCCTACTATTTACCCATTACTGGAGGGTGAGGAGTTTTAATGCTCTGTGAACTGTAAACAGCTACAGGAGTTCAAATCCTGAATGAGGTTGGTTGGTTGGTTGGTTTCTTTGTTTAATGGCATATCAACCTTTGCAGATTATTTAATGCCAAAGCCATTCTCCTAGAAGAACAGTAGTGGTACTATTTAACCCATAGCTGGGAGGATAAGGGGGTCCATACCTTTCCCAAGGGTATTTGCCCTAAAGTGAACGTAATAGCGTGACTAGAATACGAACTCACTTACTACGATTCTGCAGTCCATCGCTTTAACCATTATACCACAAGGACACCCCCCTGAATGAGGCTAAGTCCACTTTGGATGATAATCGTTAAAACAAGTGCCTCTAACATTTTACACACTTCGGTCGAAACATTGCAAATATAACAATAAAAATGAAAACCCTTAATAATAAAAATCACTTGTTAATGCTTTCTAATTATTACACCAAAAGGTGCCCATGTAAACTAGCATATACTGCTAAAATATTGCAAAATTTTTGACTCGCCTTAGCATTTATAAATAGGAAAAAAAAATCTATGAAAGTTTAAGGAAATTGTATGGTTGTAAATGACAACATTCCTCGTTAAAAAAAAAACAAAAAAAAACCAAAAAAAAACCCCAAACAACTTACCTTTTTCAATTCATTTTCCTTATTCATCATCATCATCATGTCGCGCTGGTATCACGGATATCCCTGACCCTCACTCGCCACTCCTCCCTATCGTTCATCGCCTCAGGCAGGTCTTCAGGACAACATCCTGTATCCTCAGAGTTGCTGAATGTATGTTCGTGCTGGTCGTCCTGCTTTTGCACGGCCATGTGTGGGGGTCCATAAGAGTACATCTCTTATGAGTTCGTCCCTGCTTCTCCAGCAGTGTCCTGCATGTCTGGTTCGTCTAACTTGAATAGTTTTCATGATAGGAGGCAGGTGGCCGTACAGTTGGTGTCTTGTGGGGTATTGCCGCCAGGACTTGTTCAAGATTGCACGCAGCATTCTTGTGTAATTGCCGTCTAGCTTCTTCTCCAGCCGTTTTGTTAGAGTCCATGTAGTGCACCCATATAGCAGTATCGATGTGACCGCTGCCGGGAAGAAACGGCGTTCCATTTTATCGGTTAGGTCTAATTTCCATATAATCGATAGCCTATTGATAGCTGTCCATGCTATCGTTAACCTCATGTTGATGTCCTTTTCGGTTCATTCGACGCTGCTTCCACGGTAAGTGAATTTGTCTACTAGTTTAAGATTTCCATTTCATTTCATATTCTCTTTCAATTTCTCTTTCCTTCCAACTTATTCACTCTTCACAAAGCATTTCTGTACTTCATTATTGACAGCAGGGATTCCTTTAGCTCTTGCCACCCATCCTTATCATCCATCACTCCTGCTCAGTTTTCTAGACAGCATCCAGCATGCATACAGAGCTGATGCATCTAAGTTTTTGCTGGTCAGCCAACACTGGTGTGTCCGTGGGTAGTAGTCCATAAGAGAACATTGCTTATGTGTTCATCTTTACTTACGCCACATATTTTACTCATCTTTCTTGGGTGGTTTGTAAGATTGGAGCTAAGTGGCCATACAGTAGCTGTTTTGTAGGATGCTGTTAAGAAGATTTATTAAAAACAGCACATAGTATCCTCATACCTATGGTATAATGGTTATCGTCGAAGGAAATGGACATGGCGACAAGAGTTCTAATCCTGGACGAGACTGGTTGCATTTCACATAGCACTAATACCCTTGGGAAAGATATGAATCCAATTATTCTCCTTCCAGTTATGGGTAAATAGTCGGACAGACTAGGTTCTTCAGCTTTGGTGAGGCAACTAATCTAGGAGAAGGAATACTCTGAATTCAAACCTGTTAAACTCCGCTTAAAAATTGACCTTGTGTCATATCCTGCCTGAGCAGAGGGGTTGGTAAATATGGTGTCATTTTCCTCTAGCTTTCCCCACAAAAAAAAAAAACCCAAAAAAAAACGTTTTGTTAAAGTTCAAAGGTGCAACTATACAATAGTACTGACACAACTACAGTCTGGAAGAATTCCAATTTTATTTTATCCGAGAGATCAGATTTCCATATATATCAGTATCCCATGCCAATGTGTATATTGACACCACTTTCAGTCGGTATATGAACAGGTTAAATAATTTCAGAGGCTTGCTATTTAATGACATGGCACTATCTTGATTAAAAAACAAATTATTTTATCTAAGTTCACAAGGAGACCAAGGCCTCTTGCTACCTGTCCAGGCTGTGCAGCAGAGATTTGGCTCAGGCAGGTGTAATTCCAAGACGCACTAGATAATCTGCATAGCCTGCACCAGTGATATAGTCTGCTTTTTCACCCCGCTTCTTTTGTAATATAATGGCGGAGGGATTTCGTTTTATATATCTTGCCTTTCGGTTCAGTTAGGATGAGAACCTTTTGACTCAGTGCATGGGTTAGTTAGGTGCAAACATGAGCCCAGGTGTTCACGCACGCGCGGGGAGGACGTGTCATTCACAGATGTCAAAATAAAACTCCAGATAGGAAATGAGACCAGGAGGTGTGAATGACGTCATGCACCGGAAGCATGGACTGAGGATTTGGGGATTTGAGAAAAAAGCAGTTAGTTGAGTTCTTGCCTCGGAGGAAGAAGGTTGACTTTCGGGGCTTACCGAGACCAGACCAGTAGTTTGCGGCTGGGTGCAGATGGAAAAGTCAGCATAGAAAGATGGTGCCTCTCTCTCCACATGTCGAATTACCTTTAACTCAAAGGTAATAAAAAGTTTCGTACCAGAACCAATTTTGTAAAGTTTCATGTTTTTAGATTCCCTATGTCTATTCCACACATCTGTATATTATGGGTATGTAACACTTTTAAGGTGCAATCAATTTATTTTATTAGATCCATTGACATTTATAGAAGATAATTGATAGAAATAGTGGTAATATATTTCCTTGTAAGACTCCAGTGACTATGTCAAAGAAATCAATATCCCTATAGGGTGAGAGAACCATTACATTAGTGTTTTTGAAGAGGTTTGTTGATGGCCCAGGAGACTGGGGTTCAATCCCTGTTCAAGTCATACCAAAGGCTTAAAAAAAAAAAAAAAAAAAAAAAAAAAAAAAAAAAAAAAAAAAAAAGGTACTTGACATCTCCTTTGGTTTTTTGTTTAATGGCATATCAACCTTTGTAGGTTATTTAATGCCAAAGCCATTCTCCGAGAAGAACAGTAGTGGTACTATTTAACCCATAGCTGGGAGGATAAGGGGGTTCATACCTTTCCCAAAGGTATTTGCCCGAAAGTGAACATAATAGCGTGACTGGAGTACGAACTCGCCTTATATGATTCCGCAGTCCATCGCTTTAACCATTACACCACAAGGACACCCCCTTTGACACCTCCTTGCTTTAACACTTAGCAATATAAGGTACATATCAAGGGTAAAGTGGAGCAATCAAGGAAAGGAGTAACACCCTCCTGTACACCTCAGGGTAGTAGCTATTGAAAAGGGGGCCTTCGGGTAGCCCTCAACGACAGTCGCCAGCATTACTCACTTTTCTACTTATAGCAGTAATGATTTCTTTTGGAAAACCATAGGCTAGAAGTATTTGCTTCATCTTGACTGTCGATTTCTCAAAGATGCTTGATTTCATACAAACAAGAGTGTTGTCTCAAGATAGCATTTTGATGATTCAACAAATTGTCAGAACTTGAGAAATTGTGGATCAATTTAGAAAAAAAAAAAAAAAAAAAAAAAAAAAAAGAAAGTTTTAGAAAAAATTATTTTATTACAAAATATAAATTTGTTGATTCTGTATTTTGAAAAGAAAAAAAATTCATTGTATAAAATAAAAGTTGGCAACTATGACTTTATATGCAACAAATTAACGTCTCGACGTGGTTTGTAGTTGAACAATCTTGAATACCTAAGCAACAAATTTTTCCAATAACAGGTAACGTCCTTCATTCGAAGGTGATGCCAAATATGTTTTCTGCCTCTATAAAAACAAAAAAAAAAATAAAAAAAATTAGATTAAATACTTAAAATAGAAATTAATAATACAAATTTTAAAAAGTTTCTTGCCTCAAACAAAAACCTTTCCAGTCAGACATGGCCAGCCCCTCCCCCCAAACTAACAAAATTTTGAAATTAGAGATAAATTTGTATTTTTTTAAAAATTTTGTTTGGGTTTTATGGCATATCAACCTTTATAGGTTACTTAATGCAAATCCATTTTTAAGCATTTCAAGCAATTCAGTTTAGCATGAGTACACAGTTTAATTGTCAAAACAGTTCTAATTCAGCTAATTCAGTTTAGTATAAGGAAAGATTTTATTTACAGTTAAATGTCAAAACTTCTATATTAAACAATTCAGTTTAGCATAAGCACACAGTTTAAATGTAAGTACAGTTTAATTATCAAAAACATTTCTATTTCAAGCTATTCAGCTTAGTCAAATAGTTCTAATTCAAACCATTTATTTTATTGATGAATAATCAAATTCATATAAATTTAATTGAGCAAAGTGCAAAGGAGATTGGATTCATGCCTTTTCTGATTCACTGATTCTATTACATGCAATGGTAACTGAAGTAAATTGAGTTTGAAAAAAAAAAAAAAAAAAAAAAAAAAAAAAAAAAAAAAAAAAAAAAAAAAAAGAAAATAATAAAAATACAAGGTACAGCAGAAATCCCCCCTCCCATTTTAAATTGTCATCTATGAGGTGAAAATGAATTTAGACAAGTGGTGATGGTAGCTCCATCAAGCTAATATCTTAACACTCCCTTCCCTTGATACAATCAGTTATAATCATGGTTCGGACTGGTGCATAATGTGTATTTGCAGTTGAAACTTTTTAAAGAGCGTTTCAGACTCATTTCATCTTAAGCTGGAATGATGATGTTCTGGATAGAATTTCAAATTCATAGCAGGATTGATTTTCTATCCTGAACAGCATCATTCCAATGTAACATGAAATGAGCACAAAAAGCTATGTATAGTAATAAAATTCACTGGTATTAAAAAAAAAAATTCAACAGCAAATACAGTCTGTACGTGATGAAGTCATCATTATAACAGATTGTATCTGCAGAAAAGAGATGAAGCCACTTGCCTAAGTTCACTTATACAAGGCAAGTGAGTTTAAAGTGTGCAAGAAATTTCTGTCACAAACACAGTATGATTGTAAGAATAAAAAGAATAATACTGCGGGTTTTTTTTCATTTATAGATAGATAATCGAATTTATTCAAATCTTATTACAATAATTGATAATAGAAGGAAGTGCAAGGGAAAGTGGATTCATGCCTCTTTTTCACTCATTCTATTTTATGCAATGGTAATTGGCGTTTTGATAACTGAAGTTTATACAAATTCAATTTTTAAGATTAACCCTCATGCCAATGTCCGGTTTGAGTGTTCGCCAATGGCCCGGGAGACCTGGGTTCAATCCCAGGTCGAGTCATTCCGAAGACTCAAAAAAAAAAAAAAAAAAAAAAAAAAAAAAGAAAAAAAAAAAAGAAAAAAAGGTACTTGATGCCTCCTTGCTTAACACTCAACATTATAAGGTACGGATCAAGAGTAAAGTGGAGCAATCCTGGGAAAGGGGTAACCCCCTCCTTCCCCCTGTACATTGGCATGAGGGTTAGAGTGTTCGCCAATGGCCCAGGAGACCAGGATTCAATCCCAAGTCGAGTCATACCAAAGATTTAAAAAATAAAAAAAAATAAAAAAAAATAAAAATGGTACTTGATGTTGCCTTGCATTCAGCATTATAAGGTAAGTATCAAGGGTAAAGTGGAGCAATCCAGGGAAAGGAGTAGTGCACTCCTCTACATCTTGGTATAGTAGCTATTGAAAAGGGAGCCTTCGGGTCACCCTCAACTACAGGCACCAACTTTAAGTTTTACAGTAATATAAGCATGATTTTAAGAGTAATAATATTTAGAATAGCGATTACATCTTTTCTTAATAATATGACTTTTGTAGGACACTGCTAGAGAAGCAAGGATGAGCTCATCAGTGATATACTCCTATGGACTCCCGCATATGGCCAAGCAAAAGCAGGACGACCAGCTTGAACATACATACAGCAGTTATGTGAGGATACAGGATGTAGCCCTGAAGACCTGCCAGAAGCGATGAAAGATAGGGAGAAGTGGCGAGAGAGGGTCAGGGATATCCGTGCTAGCGGCACGACATGATGATGAATCATCCTAAGATTAAGAAACTTGTTACAAACCTCTCAGCAATTTTTTGAACAACTTCATCATTTTCTTTGGCAAATTCCAAAAGTTCCCTAGGAGAGAAAAAAAAAAAAGATTTAAACAAATTTTATTATTGATATCAGATTTGCTTTAAAAACATTGAATAGAATATTCAACAATAATGATAGATTGTTTTTAACATCACATCAACTTGTCCAAGAGCATTTTATGCCAAGAGGTGAGTTTTGATTCGGTTTTATGACACATAAACCATTGTAGGTTTTTTAATGCCAAATCCATTTTTATACATATAAACAGTTTTATTCAGTTTAGCATAAGTACATAGTTTGAATATCAAAGACATTTCTATTTCAAGCTATTCAGTTTAATCAACAAAGTTAAATGGTTCCAAGTTCAGGTTTGGTTTTATGGCACATCAACCATTGTAGGTTATTAATGCCAAATCCAATTTTAAACATAAAAAGTTCTATTTCAAACAACTCAGTTTAGCTTAAAAACAGTTTTATATCAAACAATTCAGTTTAGCACACAAAAACAGTTCCATTTTAACCAATTTGATTTAGCATAAGTACACAGTATAAATGCCAAAACAATCCTATCTCAACCAATTCAGTTTAGCCTAAGTACGCAGTTTAGTTCTATTTGACCCATAGATAGGACCCTATCTGGTGCTAGTACTCTGGGCCAGAACGGACGTGGGAGAGATGGCAACGAAGAGATACTCCACATTCACCTAAGCTCCGGCATTACTGGAACCTCACCATCAGATTGTTTAGTGTCATATACAGGACATTCATTTTGAGTGGTGTCTTACCCCCTCTGCAGAAAAGTAGTCAGTGTATTTACAGACCCCCCCCAGCCAACCGAGTAAGCCTAGAGGTTAGGAAAGTTTTTTTAAGGAAGTCAATTTATTTTATTGGTGTAGTTTCTTAAGATTGGTTTGGTTTTGTGGCATATAAACCTATGTGGGTTATTTAATGCCAAAGCCATCTTTGTAGAAGAACAGCAGTGATACTATTTGATACTAGCTGGAGAATAAAGGGGTTCATATCTTTCCTAAGGGTATTAGTCCAAAAGTGAATGTAATAGCATGACGGATGGCATATCAACCGTTGTTATTTAAAGTCAAATCCTAGTTTTACATAAATATTAAATATATGATTTGTAAACACATTTTATAGATACATGCAATTAAATGTTCAAATAGTTCTATTTCTAACAATTCAATTTAGCCAATGTCAAAGTTAAATGGTTCCAAGTATTGCTATGTATCACTAATGATTTAATTAAACAGTCATTTATTTGGAATTAGTGGAAGAATTTACCAAAATTGTCCCGAGCTCTTTGAGACCTATTATACATAGGACACCTTTTTTTTTTTTTTTGGAGGGATTTATACCCCTCAACAAAGGTATACAGTTAATTTATTCAAAGCCCTTCTGACAGAGTGTACAATGTGATGAAAGTACATTCTCTGAGGATTCGACAAAATATTGAAATAAATCATATCACGTCATTAATCATGTGATCAACTACGTACATCTCTTGTTGATGTGGATATGACTGGAATAAATATATATGTGTGTGTGTGTGTGTGTGTGGCTAAACAGTAGTCGTTCATTTAAGTGTGTTTCATTAAATAATAAAGACAAATTTTGTCTGCATAATTTATTTAAGATCCTTTTAAGTTTCCTGATAAGTGTCTTGGTTTCAGGTTGAAATTGGTGGAAGAATTTACCAAAATTGTCCCGAGTGCTTTCAGACCCTTCATAAGTCATCATCAGGGGTTGCTTGCTTGTGTAAGGTGTGTTTGTATTTTCAAAACTCTTTAAAAAAATACAAACACACCTTACATAAGCAAGCGACCCCTGATGATGGCCTATGAAGGGTTCGAAAGCGCTTGGGACAATTTTGGGAAATTCATGTACCAATTCCAACCTGAAACTAAGACACTTATCAGAAAACTTGAAGGGATCTTAAATAAATTATACAGACAAAATTTGTCTTTATTATTTAATGAAACACACAGACACATTATATATATCTCATCATCATGTTGTGCTGCCAGCACGGATATCCCTGACCCTCTCTTGCCACTCCTCCCTATCGTTCATTGCTTCTGGCAGATCCTCAGTGCTACATCCCATATCCTCCCAGAGCTGCTGTATGTAGGTTCGAGCTGGTCGTCCTGCTTTTGCTCGGACATATGAGGGGGTCCATAGGAGTACATCACTTATGAGCTCGTGCATGCTTCTCCAGCAGTGTTCCGCATGTCTGGTTCGTCTAACTTTGGTAGTTTTGGTGATGGGAGGTAGGTGGCCGTATAGTTGGTGCTTTGTGGGGCGTTACCTCCAGGACTTGTTCAACATTGCTCGCAGCATTCTTGTGTGTGTGTGTGTGTGTGTGTGTGTGTATATATATATATATATCTCTTTGATGATTTGTTTAGTTTATCTTTATATTCATGTGTTTCAATTTAAAAATTTTTAATGCAAAAACATTCTATTAAAATTATCTTAATTGTGAGAAAAAAATTAATTATAATGTAAATCTTCGTGGTGTAATGGTTATCATCGTAGGAATTGGACACAACGATACGAGTTCAAATCCTGGACAAGACTGATTGCATTTCACATAGCACTAATACCCTTGGGAAAGGTATGAATCCAATTATTCTCCCTCCAGCTATGGGTAAATAGTAGGGCAGACTAGGTTCTTCAGCCTTGGTGAGGCAACTAGTCTAGGAGAAGGAAAACTGAATTCAAACCTGTTAAACTCCGCTTAAAAATTGACCTTGTGTCATATCCTGCCTGAGTGGAGGGGTTGTCAAATATGATATGATAATGTAAATCTTCATGTCAATTAGAAGTCATCATCAGGGCAAAAGAACATTACTTATGAAAACAAAATAACATGGGGTAATATATTCGAAATTGACTGTCATGGGGTGGAATATTTTGAAAGAGGGTAGCAGCGTTTTACGGTTTTAGAAACAATTTTTTTTTAATGGTTTGCAATTTTAAATGTCTAGAAAAAGGGGGCTAGTGTTATTTCCTTTTAATAAGAAAAATTTTGCTTTCAGGTGCTATCACTCTGAATCTAAGTGGACGTGGGAGTAATGGTAATGAAGGGGAACTCCACATTCCCCAAAGCTCCAGCATTACTGGAACCCCACCGTCAGATAGTTTAGTGTCATGTCCAAGACACTTGTTAGGGGATTTTTACTTCTTGGCAGAGATGCAGTCGGTGTATTGTACAGCCCAAGCTGACAGGGCCACAGGACACTTGTTGGGGGTGGTTTTACCCCTCTGCAGAGATGCTGTCAGTGTATTTTACAGCTCTAGCTGACTTGGCTGCTTAATTGTTTATTTTTTTTATTTTACTGCTTTGATAATGAATAGTGAAAAAATTCCAGTTTGAGCTATTTTACGTAAAATGTCAAAAACATGTGACACTATGGAAGATGAGTCCTTCCTTAAAATTGTTGAACAACATATTGTCTGTGGAACTTGGTCCTTCACAAAGCACAATCAACACCTTCATAAGTTCGGCTTTGTGAACAGACGCTGAAGTGCTTGAAATATTACAAAACTGACTCACCCCCAGAAAGAGTTTTCATCCACCATTATTAGAAATAGTTTATTGTTTAAAGGCATATATTATTCAAGGTCACCCTTGGGCAAGATATACCAAGTTTTGGTTTAAGGGGATTTTTTATTTTATCCTGTTTAACAGATGAGACTACATTTAGATAATAATTAAAAGAAAATAAAAAAAGACAATTAAAATGTGAAACAATACATACTGGACATTTGACATGTTGTTGGGAACTGGAATGTAGTGGACCCAGGGCTTTAAAGACGGATAAAAAAACTCCAGCCAATCATCTCCAACATGAAATACCAGAGACTCACAGAGGAACAAGTGCTTGAAACGAAAACTAGCAGCCACACCCCGAAAATTGAATAAATACCTGGTTTAAAAAATAAATAAAATAAATCAAACAGTTATACAATTACTGGGTACCTTATTATCATGGCCTTATGCCAAACTAAGCTTTGTTAACATTATGTTAATTTTCTTTAAAAGGGTTCCATTGGTACCCATTAAGAGTTTTTTTCATTGATTGAAACAAGAGTTTTAGACAAACTTTTCATCACCATCCTGGAACGGTCCTAAAAAGCAATTTCAAGAATTTTTTTGACTTTTATCATCAATAGTTTTTGGTAGTATGATAAAAATACCATTAAAACATTTTGGTTGAAGGTTGTTGGGTTTTATGGCATATTAACCATTGTAGGTTATTTAATGCCAAATCCATTTTTATGGAAATAATCAGTTCTATTTCAAATAATTCAGTTTAGCATGAGTACACAGTTTAATTGTCAAAAACATTTCTATTTCAAACTATTGTAATTTACAAAGCTCTTTGCTTCGATGTGGCACAAGGCCGAATGAATGGGGCGCCCAATGAGACTCAAACTCACTCGTGTAGGTTTGCTAGTCTAGCTTGCTAACCATTACACCACCAGAGGTGCCCTATTTCAAACTATTCAAGCAGTTATAAATAACAATTCAGTTTAGTGTAAGTACAGTTTCAATGTCAAAAACAGTTCAATTTCAAACAATTCAGTTTAGCATAAGTACGCAGTTTAAAATGTAAGTACAGTTTAATTGTGAAAAATATTTCTATTTATAGCAATTCAGTTTAGTCAAGAGGTTCTAATTTAGCTAATTCAGTTTCGTATAAGTACAGATTTTGTTTACACACTGTCACATGTCAAAACAGTTCTATGTTCAGTGTAAATACAATTTTAATGTCAAAAAACAGTTCTATTTGAGATAATTCAGTTTAGAATAAGCACACAGTTTAAATGTAAGTACGGTTTATTTGTCAAAAACATTTCTATTTCAAGCTATTCAGTTTAATCAAACAATTCAGTTTAGCAATAGTATGCCGTTAACCCTTAGATTTGGCATTGTTAAAAACCCTTAGATAGTTAACACTTAGATTTGGCATTGCCAAAAATGCCTTTGGCCCCGTTGGTATTCCCCTTATTAGGGGCGCTTCAGGCACCAGATGATAAACCCAACCCGGTGAAATGGGTAAAAGCCTGGGGGATGGCTCCCTGAGGCTGGAGGAAATCTCCAGTGCCGAGGAACACCCAGCCAGATCTGTGCCGAGGTGAACATGGGCAGCTGAATGCGACCCAACAACTGGAGAGGAGACTCGAAATGCCTCTCTCTGACCTCAAGAGATCGATGTCTTGGTCATTGTTCTCAGTAGAAGGCTGTTATGTAGAATGTGTATTGCCGAGAGCAGCCGGGCACTTGACACTCCATAAAATAAATCCCGGTCAAGACTCCTATTTAGGCATATGAGAAACAAACAAATAATGTGGATGTTGATTCAAGGTTAGACTGGTCTCTGACATCGGTAAAGGGGTTGCCGATTCACTTTCAAATATGCCACTAAGTCCTTTGTCCCCCTACCCCTTCATATCATGGAGGAACGAACTTCTAGGTTAGATAGTATTAACTGCAGATAGATTTCCAAATCCTCTTGTAATGTTTAGGGAGGCAATAAGATGTGTTAGCAAGAATTAATGAAAGCGCAATGAGGCCGAAATATAAGATACATGTTAAAAGCAATCAACTTGATAGAGGAAAGAGAATACAATCAAAACATTTCAACACAAGGGTGCATTTAAAATATAACAAAATTCTGATATGCGACGATCAAACAAATAATGATGAAATTTAAGAAACAATTCTTTTTTTTTTTTTTTTCAAATACCGGCAATATTAAGCAAACAGGAAAACATCAAAACAAAAATTTTATCATTAAGGTTTTTCGGACTATTGTCTTCATCTTTATTGTTATTTCCACAACATTTTGGCCGATATGTCCTCCAGCCTTCTTCAGGTGTTTGTCGAACTCGGGAACCTTCACAGAACTTCGAACTACGTCCTTTATTGAAACCACGGGGGTCGCCTGTTCTGATTCTGTTTGCCATGACTGGGTACAAGTGTTAAGTATTAGGCTACAATGACCTGCTGAGTAGACCAAGTATAGAGTTGAATACAATATGGGAACCAATAACCAAGAAGGCTAGATATAAAAAAAAACAAAAAAAAACTGAAACCTGAATATGAGCACAGGTAAAAAAAATCATACCTAATAGTAGTAATTCTAGCTAAAGTAAGAACATTAAGTTTATAATACCCAAAAATTCACTCTGAATTGTCCAGCAGGACACATGGCGTAACGGTTGAAGAAGACAATCATCTGAAGGTTGCAGGTTCAATCCTCACTACAGGCGAGTAATATACAGGAATACTTAACCCGGTTATGCGGAATCAGAACAGGCGACCCCCGTGGTTTCAATAAAGGACGTAGTTCAAAGTTCCGTGAAGGTTCCCGAGTTCGACAAACACCTGAAGAAGGCCGGAGGACATATCGTCCGAAACGTTGTGGAAATAATAAAGATGAAGACAATAGTCCGAAAAACCTGAATGATAAAAATCAACAAGCTTCGTCTCAGAAATTTAGACAACTATCAAACAAAAATATCTCTCAACAGTCCTTTTCTCCTTTCTCTTTATTTGAGTAAAAGTGTCTAAACTGCCGGACTGAGGCGTGTAGCAATGTTCATTCAATAATTATAATCACTGATGAAATAGAACATATATAGTTTCTGTGAATACATACAACTTTCAAATATTCAAGATTTGGAAAAGGAAAACGGTTTGAGCTGTACTTATCTTTGACGGGTTTTCAATTTCTAGATTTTTCTAAATTCAGTCTAAAATTTCTAAAATACGTAGATAAAAATTTTGGATGAGCAGGTTTTCATTTGTTTGCACACAATTAACAGGTTTCAATTCATCATATTTTTGGTACAACCCCCTCTCTCTCACAAGAAGGTTGGTTTGGCTTGGTTTTATTGCATATCAACCGTTTTAGGTTATTTAATGCCAAGTCAATTTTATGCATATGAGCATAAGTACAGTTTTTGTTTACACTCGGTAAAATGTAAAAACAGTTCTATTTCAAACAATTCAGTTTAACATTCCAAAACTGGAGTTTTTTCATCAACTGCAGTTTCGTATGATACCTAGGACACCCTGTTTTTAGGACGGCGGGTGGGGGTGAACTAGAATTTAGAATTAATAAGGACAACAGACAAATAAGTCATCCTGGTTTTTTTTTTTTTTTTTTTTTTTTTTTTTTTTTTTTTTTTTAATCGGTTCTGAAATGCAACAAAAATAACCTTACTTGAAGTTACAATGATCTTCCAGTTTTATTTCTTTAGCTGGTTCTCGACCCAATGTGTCCTGAGTTAAAAAAAAAAAAAAAAAAAAAAATTTTAATCAGAATAAAATGCTTACAGAAATCTTGAAATTCAAGTTTGTTTTTGTCAACACCTAAAGAGCTGCCATGAAAGTCTAGGAGAACAGTTATATCCACTTTTTAGATTTTAAATGGTCATCATAATCGGAAGGTGAATCAACCGCTTGAGTTCTAATCCTGAATGTGTCACTATTGAGATATATATGTCATATAGCCATAAAGATCTCAATCACAACAGTAATACAAATACATATATAAATACAGGCGGACTCTTTCATTTCAGAAACAAACGGGTTTATTAATTTCTGGCTTCGGTCCATGGCAACACGAGGAAAGAGACAATTCTTAAAAGCCTATTCTAACCATACCCCAATATGTGGTGCATCTTGTGATGTTTAAGATCTCAATTCATCACTGCTGGTCAAGATCCGAAAAACTCAACCTCACGCTTCAACAGTAGAAAACTCAACTGCACCTCCCAACAGTTGAATACCCAACTACTGTCTTTTTCAAAATCCTCAAATTCTCAGGACGATCTCTTCTGGTCATAATGTCATACACACTCCAGCTTCATTTCCTTTCTGGGGGTTTATTATGACAGATGATGATTGACATATCCTTTATGCGCAGGCATAAGACTGCACCCTCTGACTATGCACCTGGGCTAAGAGATCTGAGTGGTTCAAAGCCTTACCAAACTGAATGATAATATTTTAAATATTATTAACAAAAAATAATTCATATAAAAAAAAAAAAATCATTCCTTAATTATATATATAACACACAAATACAATAATCAAGGTTTCTTTTCTTTTTTTATTTAATGCATATATTGAAATCAATTCGGTAGATGAGATACTGCTACCAAGGTATATAAATTGGTTCGGTTTTATAGCATATCAACCATTATAGGTTATTTAATGCCAAATCCCTTTTTATACATATAAACAATTCTATTTCAAACAATTCAGTTTAGCATAAGCACGTATAGTTCTATTTAACCCTAGATAGGAACCTATCAGGTTCTACTACTCTGGGCAGAGTGGACCTAGGAGTGATGTCAATAAAGGGGTACTACACATTGCCCAAAGCTCCAGCATTACTGGAGCCTTCACCATCAGACTTCTGAGAATCATCATAAATAACATGGGGTAATATATTCAAAATTGATTATGTCATGGGGTGGAATTCTTTGAAAGAGTGTAGCAGCATTTTACAGTTTTAGAGAGAATTTTTTTTTTTTAATGGTTTATAATTTTAGATGTCTAGAAAAAAGGTTGGTTGGTTGGTTTATTGGGTTTTATGGCATTTCAACATTTGTAGGTTATTTAACGCCAAATCCATTCTTATGTAAATAATCTGTTCTTTTTAAAACAATTCAGTTTAGCATAAGTACACAGTTTAAAATGGTCAAAAACATTTCTATTTCAAACAGTTATAAATGACACTTCAGTTAAGTGTAAATATAGTTTTAATGTCGAAAAATAGTTCTATTTCAAATAATTCAGTTAGGCATAAGCATGCAGTTTAAATGTATGATTTAATTGTCAAAAACATTTCTATTTCAAGCTATTCAGTTTACTCAAACAATTTAGTTTAGCATTAGTATGTTGTTAGTTCTATTTAACCCATAGATAGGGCCCTATCAGGTGCTACCACTCCAGGCCAGAGTGGACCTGGGAGCAATGGCAATAAAGGGGTACTCCACATTCCCCAAAGCTCCAGCATGCTGGAACCTTACCATCAGATTGTTTACTGTCATATTCAGGACACTCATCTTTCCCCTCTGCAGAGAAGCAGTCTGTGTATTCTACTGCCCCAGCCAACTTGGCAAAGAAAAAAGGGGTCTAGTGTTATTTCCTCTTTATAAGAAACGTTTTGCTTTTAGGAGCTATTACTCCGGGTCAAAGTGGACTTGGGAGTGATGGCAATAAAGGGGTACTCCACATTCCCCAAAGCTCCAGCATTATTGGAGCATTCACCATCAGATTGTTTAGTCATCTCCAGGAAACTTGTTAGAGGAATCTTACCCTCTGCAGAGACGCAGTCAATGTATTCTACAGCCCCAGCTGACAGGTGTAAATATATAAACTGGTCTACTGATTTTAGAAGCTTGCTATTTAATAAGGAGATGGTGCAATCTTGATAAAAACACAAACTGTTTAATGCCATTTACTGCCTAGGCTATGCTGCAGGGATTTAGTTTGAGCAGGTGTATTTGCAAGATGCACAAGATCATCTGTGCAGTTGGCAGCAAAAACAACATTTCTTTGCAAAATAAAGAATTTCCTATTAATACCTCCATTGATCTCCAGGCTTGATTTTTAGTGTATTCTGCATCGACAAGATCGGGAAATTTCCTTGAGAGAAGAATCAGAGGATCTCTCTCGGCACTTGTTCGGGAACCACGAAAGAATCCTTTGCTCAGTTTTTTATGCCAAGGCCATTCTGTTGCTTTTCTGTAAAAAAAAAAAAAAAAAAAAAAAAAAAAAAAAAAAAAAAAAAAAATCAACTCTGAACTTTTTCGTGATTAATATGGAAGGTACAGCACTTTGTTTTACCAAAATCTGTGCAGCCAAGTTGGCTGTGGTTGAAAAATATACCGACAGCATCTCCATAGAGGGATAAAACTTACTCCAACAAGTGACCTGGATATGACACTATCTCATGATAAGGCTCCAGCCATGGAGATTTGGGGAATCTGGAGTACTCCTTCATTGCCATTACTCCCAGTATATTCCTAATATGTAGTGCCTCGAGAATCTCTAGTTTTTTGCTCATCATTTTGTTGTTCTAATATTATTGTGTTTTTGGTAAGAATTTTCCATAATTCTATTGTTGGGCATGAATGTTTTTTTAAATGTGCTATAGAACTGGTATCAGAAAGGTGCATTGTAAGTCTTCCTGATAGGGTATATATATTTGTAAACAAATTGTTTGTTGGTAACATTTCTAAATGAGCAAGAACTCATTTGTTTGCACATAGTTAAATGGTTCTAGTTATTACTATGTAATACTAACAATTCAATTTAAGTCTTTTTTTTGTACACGCTTATATGGTTTCAAGTAAAGTTAATGATTAAACAGTTCAATTTGACTAATAGATAGGACCCTAACAGGTACTACTAGTCTAGTTTAATTGGGTTTTAAGGCATATCAAACTTTGTAGGTTATTTAATGCCAAATCCTCTTTATATAAATATATTAAATATATATTATTTGTAAACATTTTGTCGACAATATTTTTAAAACAACTGTTGTATAGTATACAACGCATATACAAATATACACGGGAACATAATCAACTGATAATGACGACTTCAATAACGAATGAATTCACTTCTTTATATAAATCTCTCACACTTTATTTTCGAAAAGGTGATGTTTGTTGTGTGTGAAAAGGTGATGTTTGTTGAGTGTGACAAGGACGGACTGCTATATTGACCCAAGTTCTTACTTGACCATAGCAGCACTAATTTCACATCTCGGCTTTGGTTGCTCAACCGGGGGTGACCAAGGGCCTAAAGCCCTCTGTCTGCAGCTAGTTCTCACCTCAACATCCTGTCTCCAACTGACTCGAACTGCCCGGGCACCTGGTTATATTATTTTCTAACGCCCACCTACTTCCGCTGTTCTTCCACTTATTTACACAGGTTCATCTCTTGATTGACGGCTCGGTCGAGGGTCAATATATAACACCACCCTGAACTCATTTTTTCTGCCCACAGATAAATAGTTTCAAGCATTGCTATATAAGTTAGTGACCATAATAGAGGGCAACTTGAAGGCTCTCTTTTCAACGGCTACTACACAGAGGTGTAGGGGAGGGGCACTACTCCTTTCCTTGGATTGCTCCACTTTACCCTTGATCCATACCTTATGATACAAGGCACCATCAAAGTACCATAATTTTTAGTTTTTGGTATGACTCAACCAGGGATTGAACCCTGGTCTCTCGGACAATTGACGAACACTCTACTATTAGAACCAACAACATGTTATCAATTTGTTTGCACTCTATGATTGCTACTATTTCTACGCAAGTAAATAGTTTCAATTACTGCTATCTAACACTAATAATTCCACTCAATATTAATCATTTTTAATACAGTGATGTGTTTACAAGTATTGCTATTTAACACTAATTATTCCACTCAACATTACCCACTCGTTTGCAGAGTTAAATGGTTACACATATCGCTTATATCACTAACAATTAAATTCAACATCAGTCATTTGTTTACAGACAGTTAAATGACCAAACAGTTCTATTTCAAACAATTCAGTTTAGCATAAGTACAGTTTAATTACCAAAATAATTCTATTTCAAGCTATTCAGTCGTCAAACAGTTCTAATTTAAACAATTCAGCTTAGTAATAAGTATAGTTTTTGTCAAAACAGTTCTATTTCAAACAATTCAGTTCAGCATAAGTATAGTTTCAATGTTAGAAAGAGTTACATTTTAAACAATTCAATTTAGCATAAGTACGCAGTTTAAATGTCAAAACAGTTCTATTTCAAACAATTCAATTTAGCATAAGTGCATAGTTTACTTCTATTTAACCCATAGATAGGACCCTATCAGGTGCTACCACTCTGAGCCAGAGTAGACCTTGGAGTGATAGCAATGAAGGGGTACTCCGCATTCCCCAAAGCTCCAGCATTACTGGAACCTCAACATCAGATTATTTAGTGTCATATCCAGCACAGTTGTTGTGGGGGTTTCTTACCCCTCTGCAGAGAAGCAGTCGGTGTATCCTACAGCCCCAGCCAACTGGGTTACAAAGTTTATCTTAAAGGTTGATATGAAAAGACCGTAAAAAGCAGAGATCCCCAAGGAGGCATAAAAAAATCAACAACTAAAAACAAAATTTGTGGAAAATTCTGATGGTGACACTTACGCTGAAATAATTTTTCTTTGTTGGTCCCATCGTCCCAGTCCAGTTGGATAAATTGGCCACACAGCTGGCCCTCCTTCCCAAAATGTCCATGCTGGGTACATTATATCCCAGTTCTCATCAGCCTAAAAGAAATTTAAAATTAATAAATTAAAACCCATATACAGTATTGCCAAGAAATAAGTACAGTTTATTTTAATAAAATAGTGTCTTTTCAATGATATTGGATTATTGTCTTGGTATAAGCCATAAACAATTTTCTATTTAAATTAACTATCAACATTGCATTCTGGGGAAAAATTAATCATCTAATTACTATTAAGAAAAAAAAAACAAAACGAAAAACAACAAAAAACCTAAGGTCAGTCATTTAAAGCAACATCTCCAAGAAAAAGAACATCTTGCAGATGTTGGATTTACCGATTTGTAACTTTACCCTTTCTGGATTTGATACCAAACTGGATAATATAATCTTTGACTCTGGACTTTATACAAATTATGTGTGAGCTAACAGAAACCAAACACTTTTCACAAGTTTTTTTTTTCTGTACTTTCTATTACTGTTTAATACGTCACACCTGAAAGTTCCTTTTCTTCTGAATCGAGTTTTGATTTCTAATACAACATACTATGAAAACAAATATTAGGTGTTACTAACTCTACAGCATTGAAAACTAACTAAAAAACATTGCATATATATATGGCTGAATGGTTAGAAGCTTTGGTTTGGGGTTTGAGTCAACCGGGTTTCGATCCCAGTTACGGGAAGATACTGTCTAGCCACACTGATGAGTTCTGATAGAACGAAACAGATCTGTCTGTGGATGACTATATATATATATATATATATATATATACTGACAGACTGTTTCATTGTATCACAACTCTTCAGTGTGGCTAGACATGCAAGACACTCCAAGCCAGGATTGAAACCTGCTAACTTTACATAAGGCTGATGACATACCCCTAATGCCAAGGCTGGGACTTGACGTCAGCTCAGAAATTAATGCATATTTTGTTTATTTTACATTATTTGTGCAATCAGATACCGTTAATTTGTTATAGGAGTTTTGCATTATGCTAGTGGAAACTGTTATATTCCTCCACCAGAATATATATGTATATATTTTGTCATCCACAGACAGACTGTTTTATTGTCTCACACCTCTTCATTGTGGCTAGACATGTAGGATGCTTGAAGCTGGGATAGAAACCTGCCCAACTTTATGTTAGACTTAGTATCAGACTGCTCGGCCAGCAAGTGTACCACGTCAGCTAGGGAATTATAAGGTATTAAGTAGTAGCGTTCGTTTGTTTACATTTTATACCTTACCGGATTGGTTGGGTTTTAATGGCATATCAACCATTGTAGGTTATTTAATGCCACATCCTCTTTATACATCTATATTAAATATATATGATTTGGTTTGGTTTGGTTGGGCATTATGGCATATCAACCATTGTAGGTTATTTAATGACAAATCCTCTTGATACATCTATATTAAATATATATGATTTGGTTTGGTTGGGCTTTATGGCACATCAACCATTATAGGTTATTCAATGCCAAATCCTCTTTATACATATATATATATATATATCAAATATATGAATTTTAAATATATAGTATTGATAAGATTTTTAAAAAAGACTGAATTGTTTTTTTGCACACAGTTAATACAAATAATTCTATTCAATATTAATCATTTGTTTGTACCAAGATAAATGGCTTCAAATATTACCATGTAGCAATAACAATTTAACATCAGTCATTTATTAGCACAGATTCAAATGGATAGACGTATATGATTTGAAAGGGAATAGTTTGTAGGTAATTTCATTTTTAAATGCGTAAGCCCAAAATCATTTGTACACCAGTATTGCTATTGTTTCCACTTGGTTAAATGGTATCAATTATTGCTTTCCAACACTAATAATTCTATTCAGTATTAATCAAGTGTTTGCAGACAGTCAAGTGGTTACAAATATTGCTATTTAACACTAATTATTCTACCCAACGTTAATCATTCGCACACAATTAAATGGTTCCAAGTATTCTTATGTATCATAATTCAAACATCAGTCATTTGTTTGCACACAGTCCAATGTAGGTCATTTAATGCCAAATCCATTTTTATAGATATAAACAGTTTTATTTCAACCAATTAAGTTTAACATAAAAATAAGTAAAGTTAGCGACTGTAGTCAAAGGCGACCCAAAGGCTCCCTTTTTCAATAGCTACTACACCGAGGTGTAGGGGAGGACGCTACTCCTTCCCTTGGATTGCTCTACTTCACCCTTGATACGTACCTGTGTGCTGAGCGTTAAGCAAGGAGGTATCAAGTACCATTTTTTAAGTCTTTGGTATGATGCGACCTGGGATTCAACCCAGGTCTCCCGGGACATTGGCGAACACTATACCCATTAGGCCAATGAGCCGGTAAACATAGGTACTGTTTAAATGTCAAAATAGTTTTATTCAAAACAATTCAGTATAGTATAAGTACACAGTTTAGTTCTATTTGACCCATAGACAGGACCCTATCAGGTGCTCACACTCCGGGTCAGAGTGGATCTGGGAGTGATGGCAATAAAGGGGTACTCTGCATCCCCCAAAGCTCCAGCATTACTGGAGTCTCGCCATCAGATTGTTTGGGGGGTGTCCTCGTGGTGTAATGGTTAAAGTGATGAACTGCGGAATCGTAGTACGCGAGTTCGTACTCCAGTCGCGCTATTACGTTCACTTTCGGGCAAATACCCTTGGGAAAGGTATGAACCCCCTTATTCTCCCTCCAGCTATGGGTAAATAGTAGGACAGACTAGGTTCTTCAGCCTTGTTGAGGCAACTAGTCTAGGAGAAGGAAAACTCTGAATTCAAACCTGTTAAACTCCGCTTAAAAATTGACCTTGTGTCATATCCTGCCCGAGCGGAGGGGTTGGTAAATAGTGCCATCAGATTGTTTAGTATCATATTCAGGACACCCATTGGGGTAGTCTTACTCCTTTGCAGAGATGCAGTTGGTATATTCTCTAGCCCCAGCTGACTGGGCTCAACCCTATCAGGTGCTACCACTCTGGGTCAGAGTGGACCTGGTATCAATAGCAATGAAGAGGTACTCCAAATTCCCAAAACATCCAGCATTACTAGAGCCTCACTATCAGGATACTTGCTTAGTGGGTGAGTTGGGGGTTCTAATAACTAGAAGTGTGATGTGAAATGTAAAAAGCCCTATTCTTGATTTAAACTCAAGTAGCAGGGTCTGTTTCCAATAACAAAAATTACCCTTCAGATAATTTTTTTTTTTTTTTAAATCATCAATTTACATGTCCTCTGAGAGTCTAAGTGGGTTCTACTCCTCTTTCGCTTAAAAGTAAGACTTGGGGTCAACTTAGCCAGATGACTCATCAACAAGTAAAAAAAACATTCAAAGTAAACGTTTTCTATTATCTATTAACATTCCCTCATGGCTTCAGGGACACAGAGTTGGGGTGGGGGGTGGGGGTAAGGTTTACATTATAGTTTGGTTTGGTGGCATATCAACCATTATATCATAACAAACCATACATATCAAATATATGACTTCTAAACATTTTGTAGATAACATTTTTAAAATGAATCCAAGCTAATTTTTTTTTGCACACAGTTAAATGGTTTCCCTAACATCTATTAAAAATGAATAATTCTATTTACTATTAATCATTTGTTTGCACATAGTCAAATGTTTTCAAGAAATGGTCAAACTGTTCCATTTCAAACAATTCAATTTAACACAAGTCATTTGTTTGCACACAGTTTAAATGTCAAACAGCTCTATTTGACCAATAGATAGGATCCTACCAGGAACTACCACTCCGGGCCAGAGTGGACCTGAGAGCGATGTCAATTACTGGAGCCTCCCTATCAGATTGTTTAATGTCATATCCAGAACATTTTTTTGGTGGGGGTTCTGATTCCTCTCCAGAGATGCAGTCGTATTCTACAGACCAAGCCAACTGGTCTGTTCATTATTGTTGTCAACATCCCAGTGAATTAACTTTATGTAAGTGTAAATAATTCATTTTTTTTTCCTTTCTTGAGATAAAGAAAAAATTAGGACAATTGAATCTTTTTTTTTTTGAGATAAAGAAAAACTAGAAAAATTCAATTTTTTTTCCTTTTTTGAGATTAAGAAAATGAAAGATTTTCCTTAAATACCTTTTTACTAAATGAAAATATCGGAAGAGGGTCAAAGAATTTTGATGCTTTTGGATAATCTTGGACATTTATTACCAGTTCCATATCGGGGAGTTCTTTGATTATCTTTAAGAGAAAGTGCTCCACACCACTGCATCTAGAAAACAATACAGAAACAAGAAAGCCGTTAATATTTACACAGTATTTTGGTTTATCTAAACCCTTTTACAGGTAGGGGAGCATTTTTGTCTTTTTAAATCAGTAGCTTAAAGTAAGGCATTTTCTTATTGGGTGCCCATTGACTAATCCAGTCTTAATTTATAGAAACATTGGTAAAAGGCCCCACTGTGTCATAGGGTTGTGTAAAGGTTGTTTTACAAAAATATAATAAAGTGAGTACTTTATTGTGTTTATGCTATTGGACTCCAAAGTCTCTACGGTTCCAGGTGAGCATTGTCAGAAGATAGCGGTTTCAAATCCTACCCAAGCCGGCCAGGGGTTTACTTGGTCAAAAAACGTAGTGCGATAGACAACAACTATGGAAGGCAGTAATTACTGAGGATACGGTTACAAGACTCAGCATTCCTATCTGAGGTCGCGGTTAATCACCTGAAGAAGGCCAGAGGTGAAATTTGGCCGAAACATAGTGAAAGAAGAAACAACACAAAAACTACCAAGATGAGGACAAAAAGTCCACAATAAATAAAAATTAATTCTCATAATAGGCCAAAGTTAAAAAAAATAATCTACCTGTGAAAAGGTTAAGAAAATAGTTGGTGGGTTATGTTTTATGGCATATGATGTATAGCCACATAATACATATACGTATGCATGCATGCAGAATCATAATGACGACACAATAAAGATGAGCGACACAGTTCTCTAGAAAAATATACCTCTCACATTATTTGAAAGGGAGTTGGAGACCGAACAGAACTGCAACATATTGACCCCCACTATTATGGCAACAACAGCGTTTCTTTCCCGTTCTCCTGGGCTGCTCAACTGGGGGCCAACTCTGCTGGGTGCTGGTTTTCTCTACTGCATCTTATATGATTATTCAACGCCCACCTTCTTGTGGGTGTCACAAATCGCACTCATTCAACCCGTCCACGGCCAAGGTTATATTCTGATATTCCTCGACCAGATGCACCTGTTATTTACACAGGTGCATTTCCTATTTTGACAGCCCGGCCAGGTCGGAGGTCAATATACAACAATATCAACCCTTATGGGTTATTTAATGCCAAATCCCATTTATATATGATGAGTAAATAGTTTGAAGGTAACATTATTCTCAAATGAACCAGGACTTATTTGTTTGCACACAGTTATTTGGTTTCAAGTTTAGTAAATAATTTATAGATTAGGCTGGTTGCATTTTAAGGCATATCAACTCTTGTAGGTTATATAATGCCAAATTCAGTTTATGTATATGAAATATATATAATTTGTAAATGACCAGTTTGTAGGTAACATTATTTTTAAATGAACCCGAGTTCATTTGTTTGCACATAATTAAATAGCAAAACTTGAAACAGTTTAACATTAATGTTAATTAACTAATAGAATCCCTAATGATTCTATTAAGTATTCCTATTTAATTTAATAATCATTTGTTTGCACACAGTTAAATGGTTTCAAGTATTTCTATTAAATACTAATAATTCAATTAACATCAGTTATTTGTTTGGACACAGTATAAATATTTCTATTTGACCTATAGATGGGACCCTAACGGGTATTACCATTGTGTGGACCTGGGAGTAATGGCAAGGAAGGGGTATTACACATTCCTGAAAGCACCAGGACTGAAGCCATACCATCAGATGCAGTATAATGTAGGACATTATTTCTATCTGACCCATAGACAGGACCCTAATGTCCTACCACTGTGGATTAGAGCAGACCTATTTCGAGCTATTCAGTTTAGTCGAGCAGTTCTAATTAAGATAATTCAGTTTAGTATAAGTACGGATTCTGTTTACACATAGTTACATGTCAAAACAGTTCTATGTTAAACAATTCAGTTTAGTGTAAATACAGTTTCAATGTCAAAAAACAGTTCTATTTCAAATAATTCAGTTTAGCATAAGCACACAGTTTAAATGTAAGTACGGTTTATTTGTCAAAAACATTTCTATTTAAAGCTATTCAGTTTAATCAAACAATTTAGTTTAGCATAAGTATGCTGTTAGTTCAATTCAACCCATAGCTAGGGCCCTATCAGATGCTACCACGCCGGGCCAGAGTGGACCTGGGAGCAATGGCAATGAAGGGGTACTCCATATTCCCCCAAAGCTCCAGCATTACTGGAGTCTCACCATCAGATTGTTTAGTGTCATATCCAGGACACTCGTTGGGGGGGGGGGTGTCTTACCCCTCTGCAGAGGTGCAGTCGGTGTATTCTATGGCCCTAGCCGACTGGGCAAAGAGCTAAGATGATTTAGTGACATACACAGGACACTCAGAAGGGTGGTAGCGTCTTACCCCACTACAGAGATGCAGTCAATGTATTCTATAGTCCCAACAAACTGGGCTGAAACATCTTTGACTTTTTGGAACGAGTAGCAGTTGAATTTAACTGTCGTTTATCTTGTTCGTATTAATCAAAAATAAGAATTTATAGTTTGTTTTGAATCACAAAATCTACTCACAATTTAAGAGTAAAGGCAAGGGCATGTTCCCATTTAAATGTAACAAACCTTTGGCAAAAATAAGGTCACAAGAGAAGAAACAAATTATAAACATGTGGTATAATCTCATACATGATTTACGAAATTCAATGAACGAATGAAACACTTTTCTTTATAAAAATATATATCTCTCATTTTCTTCTTAATTTGTTGTTAGTTGAGAGATAGATATAGAGACATTTACTCAGAGAGGGAAATTCTTGTCCCATATCTTCTTCCAGGAGCCAGGGGGTGCCAACACTTGCACTTCCATGCAAGCCGTATCATCAGAGACGACCTAACCCTCTGATCGGCTGCATGTCCCTGGCTCGACTCCTGATTCTCTGCATTCAATCTAAATCTGATCCTGTGGTTCTCATCACGTGGTCTCCTTCCAGTTACACACCTGTTAGAACTGACTGCCCTGACATGCTGTCATCCCCCAGTTTACTAGTCACAACGTGACAGCTTGTCAAAGCATACGGGGTCACTAGGAACAAACTGAAAATCCATGTCACATGTTATATAACACACACGCACACACACACACATTTCAGTGGCTATTTCTCAGTAGCAGTATAAAACAGACGTGTTATGCATAAGTAAGTTTGGATATAAAGATATAACTTACTTTCGGTCATGTTCCAAATATAGCGATGCACATTGTGGAAAAAATGTTGATATTTAGTACTCATGTATAATACTCACCCATGGAAAAATAGCGCATCTTATCCATAAATATTTTGTTTCTTTGTTGTTTAATGGTATATCAACCTTCTTGAGTATTTAATGCCAAATCCATCTTTTTAGAAGGACAGTAAAAGGTACTATTTAACCCATAGCTCTGAGGATAAGGGGGTTCATATCTTTCCCCAGGGTATTTGTCTGAAAGTGAATGTAATTGTGCAACTGTATACACAAATAATTCCAGTATAGTATTGTGTATAATATGCACCCCTAGCTTTTGGGCCTAAAAATCTGGAAAATAGTGTGTCTTACAAACAAATAATGAGGGTAAAATGTATTGCAACAGAATTATCTATTGTATTTAGTCTTTTTTAAACATTTTTACATAAAATTAAGAAAAAGTAAAAAAATTCAAAACTGAACATAATCATTCCATTAAAATAATCATGAAAATAATTACGCCCACTCACCTTGCAGGAAACATACAGTCAACATCTCTATATAATTTATGAGAGACTATTTGGTAGTAAATACCCTTTTTTCTTGCTTCAGCAATTTGGTCACGATTGATAGCTTTTTTCTCCTGTTCCCAGACCCAAAGATCACTGTCTTGGACTCTGGAATAAAAAATAATTAAAGTGGAAATGAATAAATAAATAAATTAAAAAAAAGGAAATAAAATGAAAAAACAAAACAGAAAAGCAAAAAAAAAAAAAATAATGAAAGGTGAAAACAAAAACCAAAAAACGAAACAACTCCCTGCCAAAAAAAAATTTAAAAAAGACCCCCTTCCAAATACAAAACAAAACCCAAAGGAAACAAAACTGAAACAAAACAAAAAAATAAAGGAAACAACACCGAAATGAAAGAAAACCGAAAAATAGAAATAAAAATGAATTTAAAAAAACAAATTTAAACCAAAATAAAATTCAAGCAATCAAATATTAAGCCATCACTCAACTTGCAAAGATATTAAAAATATTCAAAACTTTTAGATTATTCAGCTTTTATTTAAACAAACCATTGGCCTAGTGGTAGAGTGTTTACCAAAGGTCCAGAAGACTCAAAAAGTGGTACTTGAAGCTGCCTTGCTTAACGCTCAACATTATAAAGGTATGGATCAAGGATAAAGTAGAGCAATCCAAGAAAAGGAGTAGCACCCTCCCCTACACCTCGGTGTAGTAGCTATTGAAAAGGGAGCCTTCGGGTTGACCTCGACTATGGTTGCCAATTTTATTTATTTCACAGACAGACATTCATCTATACTTGATCCATAGTAAACAAAGACGATTGTATAACCCATACCACAAACTATGGGTAAATAGTAGGACAGACTGATTTTTTTAATCTTGGTATGGCAACCAGTCTTGGAGAAAACAAAACAGTTGTAAGTATTGGAATGGATGGTTTTCACCAGAATATTGGCACCCAAGACACTCCAGATGAATACTATCTCTACAAACAAAACCAGGTTTTGTAACCAGTGAAAAAAAATGTTTTTTTTATTAGTATGACCAATAAAATGAAATGCAGTTTCTTTCAAGCAGCGATCGTGTCAATACTGCTATATGGATGCACTACTTGGACGCTAACTAAACGGCTGGAGAAAAAGCTTGACGGCAACTACACAAGAATGCTGCAAGCAATACTGAACAAGTCCTGGAGGCAACACCCCACAAAGCAGCAGCTGTACGGCCACCTACCTCCCATCATGACAACTATCCAAGTTAGACGAACCAGATATGCAGGACACTGCTGAAGAAGTAGGGATGAGCTCATAAATGATGTACTCCTATGGCCCCATTCACATGGGTATGCAAAAGCAAGGAGCCCAGCTCAAACCTACATACAGCAGCTCTATGAGGATACGCGGTATGGCCCTGGGGACCTACCGGAAGTGATGAAAGATAGGGAGGGGTGGCGAGAGAGGCTCAGGGATATCCATGCTGATGGCACGACAAGATGATGATGACTATTAAATAAATAGTGTGAACAAAAAAAACAAAAAAAAAAAAACAAAAAAAAAACAAACTACCAGATAGTTACGATTAAGGTAACAAAGAAATGGACTTTAGGTGTAGGGGAGGGCGCTACTCTTTTCCCTGGGTTGCTCCACTTTATCCTTGATACCTACCTTATATTGCTGAGTGTTAAGCAAGGAGGTATCAAGTACCATTTTTTAAAGTACTTGGTATGACACGACCAGGGATTGAACCCCAGTCTCCCAGACCACTGGCGAGCACTCTACTCATTAGGCCAACGAAAGATCATCAGATATGAAGAAAAATTAGAAAAATAAAAGTTAATCTTGAGGGGAGGGGGGGAGTAAGGTACTCTCAAATGTTTACAGAAAAAAAAAAAAAAAATGCAAAAATATAAAAAGTTTACAAACCCTTTGTGACAAGTACAGTTGGCTTGGTGACACTTTTTGTAGTTTTTATTGGCATCTTTGATTAATTTTAAATATTTATCCCATTTATTTCCTGAAAAAGAAAAAAATTATGAATATTTCAAGAGGGAACACAAAGTAATGGGAATGAAGTTTAAAATTTTTAAGATTTAAACAAACACACACACTATATATATATATATATATATATATATATATATATATATATATATATATATATATATATATATATATATTTATTTGGCAGCATTTTTTCGTTAATACAAATTTCATTGAACATAGACATTTTGTGTCTACATATTTTCTTCTGGATCCGTTCATATTGCCATATTGACTTTGGGCTATCATCAGGGGAGGATCTATTACAAAAGCGATGTAACTTTTGTTATATATATATATATATATATATATATATATATATATATATATATATAAGAATTTTGTAAATAGCTTGAAGCATTGCACAAAATATTTTATAGTATTGAATTAATTTAGAGGGCTATTACAATACAAAATAATAATTTGAGTCTAATTAATTTCAAAGTAAAACTTCGGAGACTTTTTTTAAAATAAAAGAACACGATGAATAATAACTGAATACTACAAAAAAAAAAAAATTTATATTTTTATATATATATATATATATATATATATATATATATATATATATATATATATATATATATGTATGTGTGTGTGTGTGTGTGTGTTTGTAATATCCAGTCATCGTCTGAAAACAGTGGGTGTGGATTATTCTTGTATAGAATATATGAGGGATATCATATAAATCCATGTGAGTGCTCAATGTATGGCTATTGTTACGTCCCTTATTCCCTTGCAGGGATATAACAAAATTCACATTCAGAGCATATATAGTGTAATCGGATGGAAACTCAAACCTGGTTAAGTTGTCATAATAAATTTATTTCGGCGGAGAATATTACAATACTCTCCATCTCATCAGATAACATTTTACATGCCATGCTTGAGGTTGCAGAACAGCAAATGTGGAATTACAGTTCATGTGTGTATGATGTGGTGGGGGGGGGGAGGAAAAAAAAAGAAAAAAGAAAAAAAGGGATTTTAAATTCTCAGGTGAGGGCAGAGGGGGTCAAAACAGTAGGTGTTAGAAACATTAACAAAACAAGAGTAGGGCTTCTCCGTAGGTCAACCCATCCTAATTTGAGTTCATGTCAGGAATCTCGTAGCAGATGGGATTTTCAAAACAATCAAAGATCGGAAATCAAATGACTATCCCCATATACATTCTTCATTTACTCCTAATACATCTGTTAATTATCTCAGCTGGTGTGATTTTTGATATTCCCCTTAATTTAATTAGAAACAAGAGAAATAAATAAAATAAAGGTAAAAAAACTTTTTCTGCTACTACTATGTGCCTTTAACCCTAAAAAAAAAAAAAAAAAAAAAAAAAATGGTCAAGGGGATTTAACTACTCCAGAGACAAAGGCTTTAATTTTTGAATCAATATCCGAAGTTCACAGAATTCTCATCTATATGTAAATCTCTCCGCCCTAATGATATCAACTACTGAATTCATTGTTACTAATTTCCAATAAAATTTTCATCGTTGTCCTTGCAATTACCTAGAATTGCGGCCTCAGTGGCTCTCGGTCAGGATAATTTGAATTTTCCTTTATGTCTACATTTAAACACGAGTTCATTTCGTTCATTTAATAATAGTCTGCGATCTCTGAAATTAATTATACTTTTTCATCGATACACAAGTTACATCTACCATTGAAGCTATTCGCAGTAGAAGACTGCCTTACAATTTTCCACTTTATTTAGGGGGTCAGCCCCTGATCTTTAAGGTTCAAAAAATATTTTGATAGAGCAGTCTGGTTCTTAAGGCATGAATTGGAGAAAGAATGTGATTATATAATCTTTGTTTCCAATTTCCAGTCGAGATGCCTATATAGACTATCTCCACATCATTATTATGTTCCATAAGAGGAATGCATACCTAGTTCGGTTTTGGTGGGGTTGATTAATCTAGCTTGTTTCTTATCGAGGAAGTTTTTTTATGATCCTAAAATAAAATGTAGGCACTCTTTTCTTCTATTTTCCCTAATCTGTCTCCGATTTCCATTTTTCTTGCAAATTTAGCCGTATCCCTGTTGATTTGTGTAATTGTGTCGCTGTGGCCTATTTCATAGGATTCTGTGATCTTATTAAGGATTTGCTCGTATTCACATGCGCTGATCTGATATATGTTTTTAGATTTATGAGCTCTGACCCAAATCTTCCTTGATTTCCTAATTCATTCTATGTCCCCTCTCATTTTCGTCTGGAATGCATTTTTTAATATATTGAATTGCATTTTTTGTACTAGACCGAATAGGTCATCTTCAAACTGACCCAGTTTGCTGTTGCTTAGTGATGTCCTCTGCGACTTCAACCTCCTCACACCAAGCCTCTGTTCCTTTTGTAAGTTTGAAGGGTTGAGATAGAAGTGAGCTTTCCATTACAACCTCTCAATGAAATCCATGATCTTATCCATTAGGGATAGAATAAACTTGTATATACCTGGTGCATTCAATAGGTTTCCAGACTTTTTTGTACAGGCATTTAAAATTGTCGTAGACTCTTGAAAATTCACTATGTTATTGCTATACATCTTATGAGATGACTGACCAATTTTTATGATTTCAGGTTCAAATCAACAGCTACAGCAGCAATTGAAATACACCCTATTAAAGCCTGTTTATCACAGTAGGTGAATTTCAAAAATGCAATCTGACACTTTAGAAGAAAGATATGCAATAAAATTCTGTTTTAAACTTGGAAAAAATGCCAGAGAAACGTATGGAATGCTTCAGACTGCTTTTAGAGCATCTTGCATGAATCAAGCATCAGTTTTTGAGTGGTATAAGAGATTCAAGGAACGCAAGGAGTCTGTGAGAGATAATGAGAGGAGTAAGGAACTCAATACACCAGAGTTGATTGGCCAAACGGTTAGGGTTAGGGATACTATGTTGAGGTTTTAAGGGAGTTGTCACAGATTATTTGACTAAGATGGGCATCAAGACAGTTCCTCACTCTCCCTATGGTCCAGACCTTGCTCCCTATGACTTTTGGTTATTCAGAGGTTGTCGTTATGAGGCAATTGAGGAGATGAAAGAGGCTGTGACGAAGGTCATTGACATGTGTGTGTGTGTGTGTGTGTGTGTGTGTGTGTGTGTATATATATATATATATATATATATATATGTCTAATTTATAATTTTCATACAGTCAGCACATTCGAAGAACTGTCAAAATAAGTTTCATAAACTGAAAATTCATCGAGGATGATTATACCTGAAGACGTTAGAAGAGATACAACTTCCCACCTTATCAGAAGAGAAAATTTAAATGAGTTATAACAAATGAAAAATTCAGTCGGTATGCAAAGGAGGTTTTGGTTAGGTTTTATCGCATATCAACCATTGTAGGTTATTTAACACCGAATCCATTTTTTATACATATAAACAGTTCTTAGTCATCTAAATTTCAGAGACGAAGCTTGGTGATTTTTATCATTAAGGGTTTTCGGACTATTGTCTTCATTTTTATTGTTATTTCCACAACATTTTGGCTGATATGTCCTCTGGCCTTCTTCAGGTGTTCGTCAAACTCAGGAACCTTCACGGAACTTCGAACTATGTCCTTTATTGAATCCACGGGGGTTGCCTGTTCTGATTCCATTAGCCATAACCAGGTACAAGTGTTAAGTATTCCTGTATTGTTACTTGCCTGCAGTCAGGATTGAACCTAAGGTTCCCTCAGCTTCTAAGGAGACAATCATCTGGCGGTTGCACAGTTTAGTTCTATCTAACCCTATCAGGTGCTACCATTTCAGGTCAGATTGGAAGTGGGAGTGATAACAATGAAGGGGTACAATGAATTCCTAAAAGCTGCAGTATTACTGGAAACCTCGCTATCAGATAGTTTAGTGTCATTATCAGGACACTCATTGGGGGACTTTTTTTTTTAATGTAGCTCATATTTTGATAAAAATTTACGTTTCATTCATTATTCATTTCTGTTTTGGTAAATACAGCTTTAGTCTCAACAGGTAAGAAACATTTCATAATGTATATGTTGTTTTGACCTTTTGACCCAGCCAAAAATGCCATTCAAGGTGATGCACCGGAAGGAATAGACACATTCTAATGGCAGTTTTGAGAGGAAATCGCGTGGGTGGAAATTGGCTGATGAAATGGGACGAGGTAAAAAAAAAAATCCCATTATACTCTCATAGACTGACGCACCGGAAGAGAGTGACCTCTGAACTGCATGACAGTTATTTCCACTCGATGACGATCATACAGGCCATTCCAAAGATAGCGGAAGTGACACATCCCGATCACCAGATATCGGAAAAAATTGCGGAGGCATGTCCATATCACCGTGTGGGAGTTTGAAGGCAATATAAGGCCGACGAATTGAACAGAAGGCAGGACAGTTGAGTAGAGTTAGACAAGATGTGGTAGGGAAAGAAGGAAAGCCAGCACCCAGCAGAGTGGACTCCAGGGCTCCGGTTGAGCAGCCCTGAAGAACGAGAAAGACAACGCTGATGGCCATAACTTCGGGGTCAAAATATTTCAGTTATGTTTGGTCTCCAGCTCCCCTCTCACATGCAAACCTTAAGTAACCCTTTTCGAACCCTTGCAATAAAGTGAGAGGTAAATATTTTGTTAAAGAAGTCTTCCTGCGTCGTTTATTACTGCGTCTGATTAATTTATTGTGTCAGTATGTATCCTGCATGAACATGTATATAAGAATATAACATTTTTTTACTTACTTATTTCATAATGCTTCATGAATTTAATAAGAAGTCTGAATGAAAGAATATATATATATATATATATATATATATATATATATATATACACAAACAATGGAGCTACTTTAATTTTTATTAAGGCCACATCAAATCATTTTTTTTGTGTTTTTTTTTTTATATTATCATTTGATTAAAAAAAAAAAAGAAAAAGAAAAAAAAGATAAGCACTCAAAAGGAGAGGGAGGCATCACAGCGGAAATTGCTGACATAAAAAAAATTTATGCATTTAGGAGTGTTGAAAATATGTATCATGAAAAAGATTGCAGCAATTTCAAATATTTAGAGAATAATCAACACCATAGAAACTCACTTTTAATAAATCCCACCCCCCGCAATCTCATATGCGTCATATCCAGGACACTAGTTAGAAGAGTCTTACTCCTCTGCAGAGATGCAGTCAGTATAATTTGTAGCCCCAGCTAGTTGGGGCAGCAAGATAGAGTCTACGAGTAATGGCGCATCCGAGCTGAAACTTGAGCCTTGCCATCAAATGCAGTTTAGTGTCATATCCAGGTCACCCCTTGGTTTGTTTTTTTGGTGAGAGGGAGGGTCTCTTATTTCTTGGCCTGAAAATATTGTCTTTGTATTCTTCAACAGGCCAACTGGGCCTATTTCCACTCAAGATGTACAAATAAGTCGTTTCTCATCTTTGTTTTTATTTGAAGAAATCAACCATGTACTAGTCTTTTTAGTGGAATAGTCACTGGACTTTCAAAGGAAAAATATGGTGAACAAGTCATCACTGTAAAAGAAGGCACAATTTTGATTATTTATAAGATAGGCTTAATGAGTAGAGCATTCACCAATGATCCGGGAGACTGGGGTTCAATCCCAGGTCGGTCATACCAAAGATTAAAAAAAAAATGGCACTTGATGCCTCCTTGCTTAACACTCAGCAGTTATAAGGTATGGATCAAGGATAAAGTAGAGCAATCCTGGGAATGGAGTAGCGCCCTCCCCTACACCTCAGTGTAGTAGCTATTGAAAAGGGAGCCTTTAGGTCACCGTCAATGAAGGTCGCCAACTTTACTTTTCTAAGATGTTCAGCAATCACTCATCTGTACGTGTTATCAATTTTATCAGCAAGGCCATTTTCCGCACAAATTTTTGTAGGCACGGACTGTTTAATTCACGCATCTAGACGTTGGTTTGGTTCTCCCAATGTATTGTTTTCTGTAATTATGAGGATTATTAAATAAGTTTCCAGACTTTTTTTCGTATGGACACTTTTGTTGATAGTACACACATGAAACTAGTCCACTTGGAAGTAATCTCCTCTGGCTACAATGCCCTTGTTGTACCATTCCAACGACTTCTGGAAGGCCCCATCGAAGTCCTCTAGTGACAAGGATGGAGTTGTGAACTGGTGCATTGTCCAGAAGGAAATGCCACTGATCTGATTTCAAGAGTGCTGGCCTCTTCCAATGGAATCTCTTCCTGAACTCCCTTAAAACCTCAACATAGTATCCCTAACCCTTTGGCCAATCAACTCTGGTGTATTGACTTCCTTACTCCTCCCACATCTTTCATCATCCCTCACAGACTCCCTGCCTTCCTTGAATCTCTTATGCCACTCAAAAACTCATGCTCGATTCATACAAGATGATCGAAAAGCAGCCTGAAGTATTCCATATGTTTTTCTGGCATTTTTCCCAAGTTTAAAACAGAATTTTATTGCATATCGTTCTTCTAAAGTGTCCTGACATCAAGATTGCATTTTTGAAATTCACCAGCTGTGACAATCAGGCTTTAGTAGGGTGTATTCCAATTTCTGCTGTAGCTGTTCATTTGAACCTTATCTCATAAGATGTATAGCAATAACATAGTGAATTTTCAAGAGTCTATGACAATTTTAAATGCCTGTACAAAAAAAAAAAAAAATCTGGAAACTTATTGAATGTATCACGTAAATAAAGAAATGTTTGGTTAAAGACCATGGATTGTTATTTTTTTTCTTATGTCTGGGTCAAGATGAAGAAAGTACCTCATACTAGCCCAAGCACTTTTGACCATTTAGCTGGTCATCTTCAGGGGTTGAATTTGGTGGTTTGTTGCTGTGAGTTTTATTCATATTTAATTGAAGTGTTTTTGTTTTTTTTTACCTGTATGGAGTTCTTTCTTCACCATCTTGACCCAGACATAAGAAAAATAACAAGAAAACTTGAATGTCTTCATTTGAAGATTTTGAAAAGGAAACAATCAATGGTCTTTATCTGAACTGAGATAGATTAGATTAGAATGGCGTTTCACTCAAAATAGACATATCTTTAGTTTAGAAGATATTTTCAAATAAAAGAAAAAAAACAAAAAAAAAAAAAACACAAACAGTAGTGTCTATTAATGGACAATACTACATATATACACATCAGACACCCCCCTATATAGATAGATATATTTATGTTGGTGATAAAGATGTACACAATGTAAGTGGAGGTGCCCGTGGTGTAATGTTCATCATCATAGGAAGTGGACAGGGTGACACGAGTTCAAATCCTGGACGAGAATGATTGCATTTCACAAAGCACTAATACCCTTGGGAAAGATATGAATCCAATTATTCTCCCTACAGCTATGGGTAAATAGTAGGACAGACTAGGTTCTTCAGCCTTGGTAAGGCAACTAGTCTAGGAGAAGGAAAACTCTGAATTCAAAGCTGTTAAACTCCGCTTAAAAATTGACCTTGTGTCATATCCTGCCCGAGCGGAAGGGTTGGGTAAATATGATAAAGATGTACAAAAACATTTCTATATCTCACACAGAGTCCGATCAATGGGCCAAATTAAAATATTCAATCAGTATCTATATTTGAAACCATTTAACTGTATGCAAACTAATTATCAATGTTAATTTGAGTTAATAGTATTACATAAAAATACTTGATACCATTAAACTATGTGCCAACAAATGTGCTCAGGATCATTTAAAAAAATCGTTACTTACAAACTATTCATTCACAAATCACACACATTTTTTTGTTTACAGTTAAATGCCAAAACAGTTCTATTTCAAGCAATTCAGTGAAGCATAAGTACGCAGTTTAAACGTCAAAACAGACCTACTTCAAGCAATTCAGTTTAGCATGCAGGTTTCTTGTAAAGCAGAAATAGAGTCACATTATCTTTTAGTGGTTGAATTTCTGAATATGGATCTTTAAAAGAAAATAGGTTTGAAACCCAATTCATAATTATTATTTTTTTTTTTTTTTTTTTTTTTTTTTACAAACTAATCCTTTTTATATTGCCCAGTCAGCTGGGGCTGTAAAATACACCAAATGTTTCTCTGCAGATGGGTAAGACTCCTCTCCCTTATGATAGTCCTCGAGATGACATTAAACAATCTAAATGGTGAGGTTCCAGTACCCCTTCATTGCCATTCCTCCCAGGTTCACCCTTGTCTGGAGTGATAGCACCTGATAGGGTCCTATGGAACTAAACTGTGTACTTATGCTAAATAGAACAGTTTTGACATTAAAAACACAAAAGTAAAAGTCCGCTCACAGAATGGAGACACAGACTACTTCGACATTGTAGCGGGTGTGCTGCAAGGAGATACATTAGTCCTATACCTGTTTATTATCTGTCTAGACTACATGCTTAGAACGTCTATAGATTTAATGAAAGAAAACCGTTTGAAGTTGACAAAGGAAAGAACCAGAAGATTCCCAACACAAACTATTACAAACGCGGACTACGCTGATAACATAACGCTTCTAACAAATACACCCGCCCAAGCCGAATCCCTGCTACATTGTCTGGAGCAGGCAGCAGGTGGCATAGGCCTCCATGTTAATGCAGACAAAACAGAATACATGTACTTTAATAAAAGAGCCGACATCTCAACACTAAAGGGTAGTCCTTTGAAACTAGAGGACTATCGGTCATACGGAAGTTAGACCTATAGGACTTTACACTCCTATAATTTAATTTGGGCGGTATGCCACTTGTTCCCACAACAAAGATGGCGGACGCTCACATATTCAGTCTCTGGAAACCATTGGCCAGGAGAACCACGTGACCTGCATAAAACTACGTCCGCACCTAAATTTCGTCCTGCGTTTGGAGCCATTTCCAAGACACGTATTTTCTATAAATACGTTGTCTTCAAGCACTCTCTCTCTTTTACCCAATTTGCATTGCAGCGGCAACACACTCCCTCTAGTGTGACTCAACAGACGCCAAAAAGCAATAACATGGATGGGCCTCGCAAGCATTCATTCCTTCAATATACATTGACTATGAGACTTTTTCCCGTCTCGGAGAAACTGACTGTTTCGAACCACAAAAAAAAAAAAAAAAAAAAAAAAAAAATCGACATTTTTAAATATGTAATCCAACTTAATAGGACGTTTTCGTCATTAACCTTTTTGTAGTTTATTTGTGTTAGTTACACACACACACACACACACACACACAAGACTATTTTTTTATGTATCAATGTTTTATTATAGTATATAAATTTGTTTTGTTCGTCGCCTTGTTTTGAATGTTCCTTTTGTCCGCACCGTTTCATATCCTTTACTCCTTTGTTTCATTTATCTTCCTTCATTTGTCTCCATCTGCCTATTCCACCTTTTTCTAAACAAACTTCAATAACATCAAATTTGGGGGAACTAAGCATATCTACCATAAGTACATGTCCCCCCTACAGACCTGACCGATAAAATAAAACGCAGTTTTTTCCAAGCAGTGGTCATATCAATTCTGCTATATGGATGAACCACGCGGACCCTAACTAATCGTATGGGAAAAAAAGCTTGACGGCTATTACACAAGAATGCAGCGAGCTATATTGAACAAATCCTGTAGGCAAGACTACAAAACAGCAGCTGTACGGCCATCTACCACCCATCACAAAAACTATCCCAATTATACGAACCAGACATGCAGGACACTGCCGGAGAAGTAAGGACGAACACATAAGCAATGTATTCCTGTGGACCCCTTTACACGAACGAGCAAAGGTTGGACGACCAGCTAGAACCTATCTACAACAGCTCTGTGCCGATACAGGATGTAGCCTGGAAGACTTGCCGGAAGCGATGGACGGTAGAGACGGGTGGCGAGAGAGGGTCAGGGAGATCCGTGCTAGCGGCGCGACATGATGAGCTACTGTTGCAAAACCACTTCTGGTAGTGTATGGGCACCTCTGGTGGTGTAATGGTTAGCATGTTAGACTAGCAAACCTACACGAGTGAGTTCGAGTCTCATTGGGTGCCCCATTCATTTGGCCTTGTGCTAAATCGAAGTAAAGACCTTCGTAAATTACTACTGTTGCAAAATAAATACCTTAAAAATTCCCTTAGCCAACGTGGTCCGCTTGTTGGCCGAGCGGTCTGAGACAGTCTAACGTAAAGTTGGACGGGTTTCGATCCCGGCTTCGAGCGTCCTGCGTGTCTAGCCACACTGAAGAGTTCTGATAGAACGAAACAGTGTCTGTGGATTATATATATATACACACACACAACAGGACTACGGAAGCTAAAGAAAGCTGCATAATGGAAAGATTTTTTTTTTAATTTTTAGAATTTTAATAAAATAGTGAAAAATAGTGAAAATAAAATATAAACGAGATATGGAATTTTATTTAGAGAAAATAAATCCAATTAGCAATTTGCATAATATTACTTACAATTGAGTAAATTTTAAACTTTTTTTCAGAAAAAAGAAAATATAATAAAATATTATTTTGAATGATAAAGAGTTTTTTTTAAACCAAGTTGTAAACAACGGTAAATTGTAGGATTTTTAAACATTACAATTAAATAATTTTTCCGTCTCAAATAACCTATAACCAATTGCATGCTATTTGGAGAGAAGTTGGGCGTTGCTAAATAACCACAGTAGCTCTGGGGTGATGCCATGAAGGGTGGTACCCTGACGTCCTTAATAGGTTATGGGAAAGAAGCATAAGACTTGAAATGATCTTTTTTTCAGGGTCTGTGTGCCACCCTTCGAAATAAACACAAATTTAATTCACATAAATTTTTTAAAATTTCCTATCAAGAATTTAAATTCAAACTATGTGGGAGGATTTTTTTCTCTTGAATTATCCACGTTTAATCGCGACTTCTAATCTTCGGCTTAATATTTACCAAATCCATGAAAAATAATGTCGTAAATATTTTTCGAGGTGTCAGCAACCTCCCTGGGGAGATTTATTCACTTATTTCTCATAAGGGCCAGTTCGAACAGACGAATTTAAAGATAAATAACAATTCAGAATTCTGAATTAAGAGAGGTTCATATAACTTCGAAAAAAAATTGGCGCAATGTAATCCTCCACTCCTTATTTTTTTCCGTATTTGGAATGATCTTTCGGTTGTTCTAAGCAAGCAGATATCAAATATCAGCATTTTTTGCCTGACCTGAAGAATTTTTGATAGTATCCACACCACCTAGGCTGGTTCTTTGTCCAATCAGAAGATGACACGTCACCATCTCAAAGAAAACCAAGGAATTCCTTAATAACAAGTGGTAGGGTTACTTAATTCCTCGAAAACGAGATTCAATCAGAAAATGGAATAAAAATGTACATTGCATCTTTATTTTATGATAATTGTTACACAGAAGCGGCAAAAACAACAATTATTACAGATCCTACAGCCCCTAAAACAATTGTAGTGAAGTATTTTCAAAATGTGTCCCCGTTTTTAGCCTATAACAGAATATAGGGATTTTTGTTAGTTTGTTTTTTTACATAGTGAAAAAATAGTGTCAAAATGTTCTCAACGACATTCTAAATAGGAAATTCTTATCTTTACACACACAAACGAAACTATATGCATATAACACACACAAATATATATATGTCTGTGTGTGTATTATATGCATATAGTTTCGTTTGTGATATATATATATATATGTATGTGTGTGTGTGTGTCACTTGTGTATAGATAAGAAAAGAATTTCCTACTATTTAGAATGTCGTTGAGAACATTTTGACACTATATATATATATATATATATATATATATATATATATATATATATATATACACACACACACACATACACACACATATATTTTAATTTTTATATCTATCTATAATTCTGTTGGTGTGAAAAAAAACAGATTGTACAATTTACAAATTCTACAAACTGATGTCTGGGAAGATTCGGTAAAAAAAAAAAAAAGTCGAAAAACACACGTGCTACTTGAAAATAATCAAGCGGCATGTATGTCTAGTCAAAAGAAAAAACACCGACAGAATTACTTGAGCTAAAACGTATAAAGTGCTCAAAACATGAGATAGAGCTAATATGAAAATAATTCCTACATGGCAACGAAGGAGTCTACCTAGGTTTCACCAAACAGCTCTCCAGGATTGCTCCGGCAAAGTGGATTAGGATAAAATACATTTTATTGTTTAAAAAGACCCCCCTCACCTATACAAAAATTAGCATATTTAACAAAAAAAAAATTAAATAAATAAACAAACAAATGAAGAATGATCTTAAAAATTTGAAAATAGCAAATAAAATCAGTCAAAGCTGATAAATCGAGTAACACAGACAAAATGAACCCTAATAAATACAAACAAATTTTAAATAAAGAAGTCATTAAACATTACCAAAAAGCTCCAATAGATTGTGAAATTAAATAAAAAAACGGAAATATTGGCGAACAAATTAAAGGTGGACGGTAGATTAGAAAAATCTAATATAAGGTGCTTTATTACACTTAAAGACCATAAAAGTGACTTCCAAAGTAACCCAACTTTAAGATTAATCAATCCATCGAAATTCCAAATGGGTATAAGTGTTCACCAGAGGTCCGGGAGACCGGAGTTCAATCTCAGGTAAAGTCATACCAAAGAATTTAAAAACGGTACTTGATACCTCCTTGCTTAACACTCAGCATTATAAAGGGTAAAGTGGATTAAACGCAGTTTCTTCCAGGCAGCGGTCGTATCGATACTGCTATATGGATGCACTACTTGGACGCTAACTAAACGACTGAAGAAGCTAGACGGCAATTACACAAGAATGTTGAGAGCAATATTGAACAAGTCCTGACGGCAACACCCCACAAGACACCAGCTGTACGGCCACTTGCCTCCCATCACGAAAACTATACAAGTTAGACGAGCCAGACACGCAGGACACTGCTGGAGAAGCAAGGACGAGCTCATCAGTGATGTACTCCTATGGACCCCCGCATATGGCCAAGCAAAAGCAGGACGACCAGCTCGAACATACATACAGCAGCTATGTGAGGATACGGGATGTAGCCCTGAAGACCTGCCAAAAGCGATGAATGATAGGGAGAAGTGGCGAGAGAGGGTCAGGTATATCCGTGCTAGTGGCACGACATGATGAAGAGTTGGTTTCAGAAGCCTAGTTGAAGAGGAATCAACCTATTGGGCGCTAGTCAACTCACTTAACTTGCAAAATGAATTGATGGATGTTCACCAATCAGACATCAGCAAAATGCTGCTGTTTTCCACTTCAAACTTAGTCTTTTATGTTCATCAAATCTCGCCACTTTACGGAGGCTTATCTCGTTCTCCTTCATAAAACAAGTCACGCCTCTATCGTCATTTTATTCTGGTTTCTGCGTCCCGGTAGCAGAGAGCGCACACCTTCTGTTTCTTCGAGGTAAGATTGTTCGTGGCATTACTACTACAATTAGAAAAGGGGTAAGTGAAAATTTTGATGATCCAATGAGTTTCATATGATTCAGCCGTAATATCAGAATTGGTCGGTCGGGTGCTTGTTGCTATATAAACTTAATGATATAATCGACCCCGGTTGCCATGGACTTAATTGGGATGAACGACTGATTATAATTGATAACTACACACCTAGAAAAGGAGATATTATTAGGAAAAAAAAACTAAATGCATTATTTAACAAATTCGGATTCAAGTTAGACATTCAAGCTAATTTGAAGATTACCAATTATTTTAGATGTTTCGTTTAATTTATACGATGGGACGGTGTCCCCTTACAAAAAAACAAAAAACAAAACAAAAACGATTAATATCCATACAACGTAAATGTAGGATCTAATCACCCTAAGAAGGTCTTTAAACAAATCCCTAATAGCATTATGATAAGGTTATCAAGAAATTCATCAAACGAAGATATTTTTACTCAAAATAAGCAGAATTATAAAATAGCCCTAAAAAAATTGTGGATATAAAGAAAAACTCATATATAAAAAATAAAGACAATACCGAATAAGAGTATTAATAGGAAAAAGAAAATCTTATGGTTCACGCTGTTATATAATTAAGGAATTATTTTTTTAAATTTTAATCCTTTTTCATTAATTATATTTTATCATTCAGCTTGGTTGGGCTTTGAACTATTCGGGTTAAGAGTTCAGGTGCATAGTCATTGGGTACAGTTTTACGCTCACGCGCAAAGGATATGACAATCACCATTGTCATAATAAACCTCCAGACCGGAAATGTTGCTGGAGTGTGGATGACGTCATGCCCAGAAGAGATGGGCTGAGAAGTTGAGGTCCGACCATGGTGTTGAAGGTTCACATTGGATCATGGAGGCAGACAATTGAGTCTCTGCCATTGGGGCACAGAGAATTGAGTTCTCTAATGTTGAGGCATGTAGTTGGAGTTTTGCAGATCTCGACCGACAGAGATCTTAAACACTACAAGATGCGCTGCGCGTTTGTGGGGTCAGAGAGTATGATTACGAAAGACTTTTAAGAATTTTGTCAGAAAGCGATTTTTAAAAAGTGACTAGTTTAACCAAATTGTTCGAAAACATCAAAATAGATGATGTTCTGTCCTTCTTGCGAGAAACAGGGTTGTACGAAAAAATATGACGAATTAAAACTGATTAATCATGTGCAAACAAGTAAAATCCTGCTTATAGAAAATTTTACGTACTAAATATTCATTGGTAAAAGGTATATACATATAGATAGAATTTGGCGTTAAATAACCTACAAAGGTTGATACGCCATAAAAACCAACCAACCAACCAAGAATTGTGTCTCTCTCTCCTCGTGTCGAAGAATCGAAGTCAGAAATTAGTAAACGGTTCGTACCTGAACAACGGAGTGGCTTATGTATTTGTTTTGTGGTGTTGAGAAATTGAGACTGGACTAATGAGATGTGTCGAGCATTGGGGTGTTGTTAGCATAGTATGATACGAAAGACTTACGAATTGTGTCTCTCCTCGTGTCGAAGAACCAAAGTCAGATGTTAAACGGTTCGTACCAGAACAACAGAGTCGCCTGTGTGTTTGTATTGCGTGGTTTGCATATGTAAACGTGTACTATACAACACACACCTCCATATAACATGGCTGCAGCCACAAAAATAGGAAGCGAGTTTTTTTTAATTTTAGGAAGTAATTTTCCAAAGACGCGTAATTTATCCAAAAATATTTAATAAAAACACCGTGAAATTAAGTTACACCTGTATGGTCAACATTTTCACATTCGAGGATCATTAAATAAGTTTCCAGACTTTTTTCGTATGGGTACTTTTATTGATAGTACACACATGAAACTCTAGTCCCCTTCGAAGTAATCTCCTCCAGCTGCAATCACTTGTACCGTTCCAACAACTTCTGGAAGGCTCCATAGAAGTCCTCTTGTGTGAGCGTGTCCATGACCTTTGTCACAGCCTCTTACATCTCAATTGTCTCATAACGACAGCTTCTGAGCGGAGGGAATAACCAAAAGTCATAGGGAGCAAGGTCTGGAGTATAGGGACGGTGACGAACTATCTTGATGCCCATCTTGGTCAAAGTATGTGACAAGGATGGAGTTGTGGACTGGTGTATTGTCCTGCTGGAAATGCCACTGACCCGATTTCAAGAGTGCTGGCCTCTTCCAACGGAATCTCTTCCTGAACTCCCTTAAAACCTCAACAGAGTAACCCTAACTCAAACTCTTTGGCCAATCAACTCTGGTGTATTGATGTCCTTACTCCTCCCACACCTCTCATCATCCTTCAGACTCCCTGCCTTCCTTGAATTTCTTATGCCACTCAAAAACTCATGCTCGATTCATACAAGATGATCGAAAAGCAGTCTGAAGCATTCCATACGTTTCTCTGGTATTTTTTTCCAAGTTTAAAACAGAATTTTATTGCATATCGTTCTTCTAAAGTGTCCTGACGTCCAGATTGCATTTTTGAAATTCACCAGCTGTGACAATCAGGCTTTAATAGGGTGTATTCCAATTGCTGCTGTAGCTGTTGATTTGAACCTGAAATCATAATTGGTCAGTCATCTCATAAGATGTATAGCAATAACATAGTGAATTTTCAAGAGTCTACGACAATTTTAAATGCCTGTACAAAAAGTCTGGAAACTTATTGAATGCACCACGTTAATTAGAAGTGGCAACTCAAAAAAGCTGAAGAGAAATATAAATACTTACCCCACCCCCGCCAAACTGTAACTGTATTAAGGAAAACTGTCTCCTCAAGGGAAGATGTCAGAGTGTGTAGCGTATAAGGTTGAAGTACTCAATCCAAGCAGTAACAATAGGAATGATAAAAAAAGGTGCATGTGGGTTCAACGAAAGGCCATTTCAAACAAAGATATTACAATCATAAAAGTAGCTTCACACATGAAATATATAGACAAAAACAAGTTTGTCCAATAACGTATGGGTAGTTAAAATCAAATTTGGAAGTGATCCTATATTGAAATGGGATATCGTGAAAAGATGTAGTAAATATAGGCGGGGAGGGGAATCGATATTGTAAACTATGGATGGAAGAAAAATTTACCCTAGCTACATATAATAGACTAAAGAAACAGCTTAACGAAAGGTCTGAATTATTCAATATTTGCAGACACAGGATAAATTGGTTAATTAGTGGATGAAACGATACATAAAAATTGTTTAATGCAGAAAGAAAATGAGAACAGGAAATAAAGAGAACAAATGAAGGAAAGGAAAGAAAAAAAAAAAAAAAAAAAACAATTTCTTTCTGTCGATTTCTCAAATAAAGTTTTATTTTCTTTTTGTTAGTTTTCTTTTTAGATATGCTAATTGTTGTATAGGTGAAGGGTCCTTTTAACCAATAAAATTTATTTTATCCTCACGCGCTTCGCCAGAGGAAGCCTCAAGAGCAGTTTCGTAAAAAACTGGATAGACCCGTTAGAGCCATGCAGGAATTTATATATATATATATATATATATATATATAAAAATCACAGGTACACACAAACACACACATTATATACAGCGTAACCCGGATATAAGAGAAATCCAGGTTACACTATATTATATATATAAATAAATAACAGGCATATAAACACACACACACACACATATATATATGTGTGTGTGTATATATATATAGGCAGCATTTCTTCGTTAATGCAAATTTCATTAAACATAATAGACATTTTATGTCTACATATTTTCTTCTGGATCCGTTCGAATTCCCATATTACTTTATCGTATTCGGGGGGGGGGGTTGATTTATGTATTGTCCATAGTTGTATGTATCCCTAGTACTTTCTGCCCGACTTTGGGCCATCATCAAGGGATGATCTATTACAAAAGTGATGTAACTTTTGTTTTAGCATATTACTACTGTGTAAGGGCGTCTTTGCCGTTGAAGATTATGGCGTTTGCTTTTAAATGTAATTCTATAATTAGTGCCAGTAGCTAAAGACATTTAAGTACATTAGCACTGGTTTGAAAGTTAATCAAGAACTTATTCCCTAAGCTCAAGGAAAAACTTAGAGGCTGTCGTTATGAGACAATTGAGGAGATGAAAGAGGCTGTGTCGAAGGTCATTGACACGCTCACACAAGAGGACTTTGATGGGGCCTTCCTGAGTTGTTGGAAGGATACTACAAGTCCATTACAGCCAGAGAAGATTACTTCGAAGGTGATTAGAGTTTCATGTGTGTACTATCAATAAAAGTTCCCATACGAAAACACGTCTGGAAACTTATTGAATGAGCCTTGTATTTGTTCAAATTTTTTATATAACTGCTTGTCAATCTTTGTTGTTGCAAGTATTGACCAACGTATAGCTGGAATATTACCTCAAAACGGTATGAGGGTCAACATCACTAAAACTATCATTGTGGCTTAGATACGTAAATTATACATTCATTTTCTCGTCTCATCATTAAGTCGTTTGAACACAACTTGATCATGTGAATACACTCAGACAATCCACCTAGATTCCCACCATCCAAATAATGTGTTAAATAAAAAACGGTATTGTTTGTTGCCACCAATATCGAGCAAAAGCCATTAGTAGTAAGAGAGAAATATATGAAGAGTTTAAGAGACAATGTCTTGTTTTGGTTTGGTGGCATATCGACCTTTGTAAATCATTTAATCCCAAATCTTTTTTGTACATATATCAAATATATGATTTCCTAAAAACATTTTGAGAATCCGAATAAGAATAAGAATCCGAATAAGAATCCGAATCCGATTACGAATACGAATAAGATAAAAATTAGAATAAGAATCCGAATAAGATAGGAATAAGATAAGAATAAGAATCCGAATAAGAATAAAATAAAAATTAGAATAAGAATCCGAATGAAATAAGAATAAGAATCCGAATAAGAATAAGATGAAAATTAGAATAAGAATCCGAATAAGAATAAAATAAAAATTAGAATAAGTATCCGAATGAAATAAGAATAGGAATAAGAATATAAGAATTTATTTGAGGAGTTGTTTTTATTTACTTTAATTACCCGTTTCAGTCTATAGTTAACATTTTGATTGTTATATTCAAAACGTTTCGGTTGCTTTACTCTATAGCCATCGTCAAGTATCTTACGTGTTTACAAATCGTACTTATAATATGCGTAAACAGGCTTTCGCAATCAATACTAGTTTTTTTGCTCACAGTCAAATGGTTTTACTTTATTACGAACAATTCGGGTACAGTTTTTTTCATTACACAGTCAAATCTAAAAACAGTTTCATTTCAAACAATTCAGTTTAGCTGGAGTATTTTTTTTTTTACAGTTAAATGATCAAACAGTTCTATTCTAAATAATTCAGTTTAGCATGTCAACAAAGTAACATGGTTCCAAGTATTTCTATATATCACTAATAATTCAATTAACATCATTTGTTTACACACAGTAAGTAAAGTTGGTGACCTTAGTCAAGGATGACCCAAAGGCTCCCTTTTCAATAGCTACTACACCAAGGTATAGGGCGCTACTCCATTCCATTGATTGCTCCACTTTACCCTTGATCCTTACTTTATGGTACTGAGTGCTAAGTAAGGCGGCATCAAGTACCATTTTTGAAACCAGGATTTAATCCCAGGTCGAGTCATGTAAATGACTCGACCTGGGATTAAACCCTGGTTTCCCGGACCATTGGCGAACACTCTACTCATTAGAACAATGGCTGATACATACAGCAAACAGTTCTATTTCAAACAATTCAGTTTAGCATTATTATGCAAGTTAGTTCTATTAGACCCATAGATATGACCCTATCAGGTGCGAAACTTCCAGACACCATGACCTGGGAGTGATGGCAATGAAGAGGTAGTCCACATTCCCCAAAGCTCCACCATCAGATTGTTTAATGTCATCTCAAGGACACTCATAGGAGGTATCTTACCCGTCTGCAGAGATGCAGTCGGTGTATTCTACAGGCCCAGATGAGTAGATCAAGACAATATCTACAGCAATCACTACCGAGAGGGCATAACATCAGCTCCAAGAAATCTAGTTGATTGATTCTTTTGTTTTATGTCATATCAACCCTTTTTCAGGTTATTTAATGCCAATTTCTGTTGGTTTAGTTGTCTCGTGTTGGTACATGGAATGTTGAAAGTTTAAATTCTTTTACATAGACCAACTGTTTTTAGAAATGCTAGTATTTTGTCTACTTTGACATGTTTAAATAGTTCTTTCATATTGTTTACAGTGTAGAAATTTTGTCTTTTTGGTTTTAGGTCAATGCAATCTATCAATAGGTGTTGGACTGAATATGGAGTGTGACGTCCCATACACCATGGTGGTTGTTCTTGTTTGAGTAGATATGAGTGGGTGATGTCTGTGCGTCCAATACGTAGATGAGATAGGACCAATAAATCTGGATTGAACCACAGAGAACAATACTCCCAAATTCACCGCCATCTGTCTTGTCCCATGTCAAAGGCCAAGCTGAAAAGATTCCCAAGATATTGTTCATATAAAAGTTGTTAGTTGGCGACCTTTCTCGAGGGTGACCCGAAGGCTCCCTTTTCAATACCTGTCACACCAACGTGGAGGTGCCCGTGGTGTAATGGTTACCGTCCTAGGAAATGGACACGGCGACACGAGTTCAAATCCTGGACGAGACTAATTGTATTTCACATAGCACTAATACCCTTGGGAAAGGTATGAATCCAATTATTCTCCCTCCAGCTATGGGTAAATAGTAGGGCAGACTAGGTTCTTCAGCTTTGGTCAGGCAACTAGTCAAGGAGAAGGAAAACTGAATTCAAACCTGTTAAACTTCGCTTAAAAATTGACCTTGTGTCACATCCTGCCCGAGTGGAGGGGTTGGTAAATATGATCACACCAACGTGTAGGGGATGGTGCTACTTATTTTACTGGATTGCTCCACTTTACCCTTGATCCTTACCTTATAATGCTGAGTGTTAAGCAAGGCGGCATCAAGTACCATTTTTGAGTCTTTGGTATGACTCGACCTGAGATTGAACCCCAGTTTCCCGAACCATGGGCAAACCCTCTACTTATTATCAGGACAAAATTCGGGAGTGGCATGACGCTTCGAAAATATCTCTGAGTTAAGCCCCCAAACATAATACGACACGACCAAGAAGTGTGTGTATTGCATCCTATGCAGTTGTGGTAAAGTATACAAAGGCGAGACATGCCGCCCACTAAAGATAAGGCTAGACGAACATCGAAAAGCAGTATGTCGAGAAGAAGTCAAAAAGTCGGGTATGACTGACCATATATGGAAAGAAAAAGGAAACCATTGGCATTTACGCTATGGAGTTAAAATAATAGATAAGGTAGAATATTAGAAAATAAGACATCATAAATAGCGGTATGGTTAAAAAAGAAAAAAGGTTTATAAGTCCAAAAATTCACTGTAAATTGTCAAGCAGGACACGTGGTGCAATGGATATAGGCATTTGGTTGAAGAATGCTTTGAAGAAAAAAATCATCTAGAGTTTGCGCAACAAGGAATATTTACCTGGTCATGGTTAAAATAATTATATAAAGGGTTCAGTTTGAATTTCTGTGTGGGCTACCTAACTCGACATGGTTGGTTTGTTGTTTTGTTTTATGGCATATAAACCCTTTTTGGGTCATTTAATGCCAAATTCAATTTCAAACAATTCAGTTTACCATAAATATGCAGTTTAAATATCAAAACAATTATATTTCAAGCAATTCAGTTTAGTATGAATACACTGTTTAGGTCTATTTGACCCATAGATATGACCCTTTCAGGTGCTACCACTCCGGGCCAGAGTGGACCTGGGAGAGATGGCAATAAAAGGGTACACTGCATTCCCCAGGGCCCCAGTACTGGTTGGGGAAGTTTTGCCCCTCTGCAGAGATGCAGTCAGGTATTCTGCAGCCCCAGCCGGCTGGGCCTCGAGTTCGACAGATTGAATGTTTTAAGTAATAAAAGCACTACATATACACACATGATGTCCCAAAAAATGTATATACATTTTTATATATATTTATTTTTAATGTACATACATTTTTGGGACACCTTGTGTGTGTGCGTGTGTGTGTAAGTATTATTCGGTCCAGTTAAACCGGAGTTGGGAGTAATTCCAGCAGGATTTAAAAAAAAAAAAAAAAAAAAAAAAAAAAAAAACAAACAAACATTCAACAGTGAACATTTAAATTTTCCTCAATGTAACTGACATTACAGAGCAATAATTTCTTTGAGAAAAAACAAAACCGGTCACACACACATATATATATATATATATACTGTGTGTGTGTGAATGGTTTTTTTTTCTTAAAGAAATTATTGCTCTGTATATATAGTGTAACCTGGATATAAGAGATTTTCTCTGGTCCCAAATTAGAGCCTGTGTTACCTAAACAAAATAGACCAAACCCGGATATAAGAGACTTATATATTTAAAAGAAAAAAAAACAAACTTTAATTACGATCAAAGGAGTTCCACGTTCTTACAAATTAAAAAATTTCTTTATAAGAAAATGACTTTACATTTAATGTGTGTGCGCGTTTTAAGTAGTATAAAAAAACAAAACAACAACAAAAAAAAAAAAAAAAAAAAAAAAAACACCTCCCGTCTCAAATTACATCAATGACTTCACTTCCGATTTGATGAATAGGAAATACAAACAGAATTGAAATTTTTTTTAAAGATTGTCAAAGAAATAAAATATAACTAATTTTGAATGAGCCACAAAAAAGAATTACAACCCCGATCCCAGATTATATATTGTGACATTTTTAGATAAATTTCAAACACTAAATGTAACAACCATTATAAGACACGGATAGAAAATATACTAGCTGTGTCCCAAAATAATTGTGACATTTTTAAATAAGTTTCAAACACTAAATGTAAGAAATGTACTCATTGGTCTAGAGGGTAGAGTGTTCGCCAATGGTCCGGGAGACATAGGTTCAATCCCAGGTCACGTCATGCCAAAGACTTTAAAAATGGTACTTGATGCTTCCTTGCTTAACACTCAGCAATATAAAGGTACATATTATGGGTAAAGTGGAACAATCCAGGGAATGGAGTAGCGCCCTCCCCTACACCTCAGTTTAGTAGCTATTGAAAAGGGAGTCTTCTGGTTGCCCTCGACTACGGTTGCCAACTTTAAAAGTAACAAATATTATGGGACACGGATAGAAAACATTAGCTGTGTCCCAAAATAATTGTGACATTTTTATAAAAATTTCAAACACTAAATGCAACAACCATTATGTGACACGGATAGAAAATATTCTAGCTGTGTCCCAAAATAATTGGGACATTTTTTATATAAATTTCATACACCAAATATAACAACAATTATGAGAGAGGTAGAAAAACATGGCTGTGTCCCATCATAGTTGTAATATTTTCACGAAATTTAACAACGAACGAAACAGGGTTTTTTTTAGTTTTTTTTATCCTGAAAAATTAGTTGTATTTTGTAGATTTGTTTTTTTTTGTTTAATGGCATATCAATCTTCATGGGTTATTTAATACAAAAGCCATTCTTGTAGAAGAATAAGCAGGGTTACTATTCAACTCATAGCTAATAGTATAAGGCAGTTCACAGGGAACGCAATATCGCGATTGGAAATTGAACTAGCTCCTACGAAGTTTCAGTCCAGTACATTAGCCATTACATCACGAGAAATCCTTTAGTTAAGAAGCCATCTAATTCAATATGGAATCAATGTATTTGGGTAAATTAATCTATCTTAACAGTTAACGTTTATTTTATGCCAAGAGGTTAAAGAATCGCATTCATTATGTATTTCTTTTTTTAAAAATCGTTTAAGCTTTTTTAAAGTGATTCATCAAGTATTCCTATCCAATACTAATAATTATACGTTTTCAATTAATTCCATTTCTTATTTCCACACAGTCATATGTTTTCAAGCAACTAATAATAATCCTTAGTAAACAATTATAGATTCAAGTAATTCTTAATACAAAAAATATATACCATTTTATGGAATTAAGTATTCCTATCAAATACAAATAATTTTTAAACAGATCTATTTGGTCTATACATAGAGCCTTTACAAATACGATTGCTACAGGTCACAGCAGAGCTGGGAGTAATTACAAGAAAGGAGTACTACACACATCTCCAGAACTAGTTTAGTTTTATGGCATATCAACCACTGTAGGTTATTTAATGCCAAATCCTCTTTATACATATATATTAAATATATATGATTTGGTTGGGTTTTATGGTATATCAACCACTGTAGGTTATTTAATGCCAAATCCTCTTTATACATATATTAAATATATATGATTTGGTTGGGTTGGGTTTTATGGCGTATCAACCACTGTTGGTTATTTAATGCCAAATCCTCTTTATACATATATATTAAATATATATGATTTGGTTGGGTTTTATGGTATATCAACCACTGTAGGTTATTTAATGCCAAATCCTCTTTATACATATATTAAATATATATGATTTGGTTGGGTTGGGTTTTATGGCGTATCAACCACTGTTGGTTATTTAATGCCAAATCCTCTTTATACATATATTAAATATATGATTTGTGAATACATTTTGATAACATTTTTAAACAAGCCTGAGCTTTTTTTGTGCACAGTTAAATGGTTTCAAGTACAAAAGTGAAAGTACGTTCACCGGATGGAGACACAGAATACTTCGACATTGTAGCAGGAGTACTACAAGGAGACACGCTAGCCCCATACCTCTTTATCATCTGTCTAGACTACGTGCTTAGAGCTTCGATCGACAAAATCAGAGAAAATGGCTTCGAGCTGACTAGGAAAAGAAGCAAAAGGTACCCCGCAAAAACAATCACAGACGCCGACTACGCTGATGACTTAGCGTTACTGGCGAATACGCCTAATCAAGCAGAGACACTACTGCATAGTTTGGAACGAGCTGCAACAAGCATTGGCCTCCATGTCAATGCGCACAAAACTGAATATATGTGTTACAACCAAGTGGGCAACATTAACACTCTAGACGGAGCCTCTCTGAGGCTAGTGGACAAATTCACCTACCTAGGAAGTAGCGTCTCATCAACAGAAAACGACATCGACACACGACTGACGAAAGCATGGACGGCTATAGATAGGCTCTCAATAATATGGAAATCAGACCTGACCGATGAAATGAAGCGCACTTTCTTCCAGGCAGCGGTTGTATCGATACTGCTATATGGATGCACTACATGGACGCTAACCAAACGGCTGGAGAAGAAACTTGACGGCAACTACACAAGAATGTTGAGAGCAATATTGAACAAGTCCTGGCGACAACACCCCACGAGACACCAACTGTACGGCCACCTACCTCCCATCACGAAAACTATACAGGTCAGACGAGGCAGACACGCCGGACACTGCTGGAGAACCAAAGACGAGCTCGTAAGTGACGTACTACTATGGACCCCCACATATGGCCAAGCAAAGGCAGTACGACCAGCCCGAACTTACATACAGCAGCTATGTGAGGACACAGGATGTAACCCTGAAGACCTGCCGGAGGCGATGAATGATAGGGAAAAGTGGCGAGAGATGGTCAAGGATATTCGTGCTGGCGGCACGACATGATGATGATGATTGCTATGTGGCAATAACGATTTGACATCAGTCATTTTTATGCAGACATCTAAATAAATGACATGCAAGGGATTAGTTGGTCGGTAATTTTATTTTAAAATGAAAACTAATTTGTTTGTGCATGAATATGGCTATTGTTCTTATACAGTTAATTGGTTTCAATTATTCCGATCTAACCCTAATAATTCTATTCAATATTAATCATTTGTTTACACACACTGAAGTGGTTGCAAGTATTGCTATTTAACACTAACAATTTAATTAAACATCACTTATCTATGTACAAAGTTGATCAAATAGTTCTATTTCAAACAATTCAATTTAGCATAAGTTATTTGTTTGCACACAGTTTAAATATTAAACTGTTCTTTCTGACTCATAAATAAGATCCTATCAGGTGCTACGACCCCTGGCCAGAGTGGACTTGGGAGGGATGGCAATGAAGGGGTACTCTGCATTCCCCAAAGCTCCAGCATTACTGGAGTCTCACCATCAGAATTTTTAGAGTCATATCCAAGACACTCATTGGGGGGGGGGTCTTACCCCTCTACAAAGATGCAGTTAGTGTATTCTACAGCCCCAGCTGATTAATTTGTTTTGATTTCTTCGTTTTGTATTTTAGACTGCAGCGCAAAAAAAAGTTTTTATTTTATTATACGGTACAATGAAAAGGTGAGAGAGTTTTTGGGAAAATGTGGGTAAAAATTGAAAGTCACAACTTTTCTCACCACATCACCGTCCTATCTTTTTGGCGAAGAGACTATTTTGTAAGAAACTTTTGCTGTCATTGAATACTAAAAAAAAAAAAAAGAAAAAGTAATTCTGTACTGACTTTATTTTTGAAAATTTCGATAATCAACCAGAAATTTTGGCGTACTTAACCTTCTTTAATTTTACCGACATATTCCGAAAGACCGCCACAAAAAGAACGTAACAAAACTCAAAATTTAAAGGTCCATTTGGCAATGGAACCAAAGTAGCTATTCAGCTTACTAGTGGCACAATGCCAAAAGTTTGGTCACCCAGTGAGAATCGAAGTCGCTCACAATGGTCAGTTAATCTGGCTTGTTAACCATTACATCACGTAAGGTGCTCAGTGGAGCCAATGTGATTTACATTAGCTCACTAAACCCGGAACATGAGAACTATTTTATTAACTTTTTCCTGCTCACAGACCTCACGATATTCGGGAGGAGATTACGAGGTTAGATCTTTAGTCCAAACTAAAGTGTTTTATACTGTCCATTGAAATGTGTGTTTATAATTTTCTTTCTCCAAATGTCAGCTTATTTTTACCGCAAGCTTGCTACGTTTTTGTGTGAATATGTCCGGGTGCTTTCTCTAAATACAGTGTAAATTAATCGTTATTTTTAGTCAGAAATGACAAGAGTCTAATCAGCTGACACCGACTGCATTTCTGCAGAGGGGTAAGACCTGCCCCTAATGAGTGTCCTGAATATGATGCTAAATCATCTGATGGTGAGGCTCCAATCCTGAAGCTTTGGGGGAATGTAGAGTACCCCTTTATCGCCATTACTCCCAGGTCCACTCATGCTAAATTGAATGGTTACATAGCAATACTTGAAACCATTTAACTGTGTGCAAACAAATGAGCTCTGGCTTGTTTAAAACGCTACCAACAAACTATTCATTTATTTTATATATATATATCTATATAATGTCGTGCCGCTAGCACGGATATCCCTGACCCTCTCTCGCCACTTCTCCCTATCGTTCATCACCTCTGGCAGGTCTTTAGGGATACATCCCGTGTCCTCACATAGCTGCTGTATGTATGTTCAAGCTGGTCGTCCTGCTTTTGCTCGGCCATATATGGGGGTCCATAGGAGTACATCACTTATGAGCTCGTCCCTGCTTCTCCAGCAGTGTCCTGCATGTCTGGTTCGTCTAACTTGGGATTGCTTTCGTGGTGGGAGACAGGTGGCCGTACAGCTGGTGTCTTGTGGGGTGTTGCCGCCAGGACTTGTTCAATATTGCTCGCAACATTGTTGTGTAATTGCCGTCTAGCTTCTCCTCCAGCCGTTTTGTTAACGTCCAAGTAGTACATCCATACAGCAGTATCGATACAACAGCTGCCTGGTAGAAACTGCGTTTCATTTTATCGGTCAGGTCTGATTTCCATATGATCGATAGCTTATCGATAGCTGTCCATGCCTTCGTTAGCCGCGTGTCGATGTCTTTTTCGGTTGATGAGACACTATTTCCTAGGTAGGTGAATTTGTCTACGAGAATTTAGCTATTTCTTGTGAGTAATGAGTACTCCATTTTTCCGGCCTTGTACCACAACTAAGCAAAGCTTAGTAAATTACAAGCCCCCCACCAAGAGGTTAAACTTTACTGAAGTACCCTAAGAAACTAGGTTACCCTACTAACCACTGCTCGACAACGTGGCACCCTGGGAGAAGATTATATTTCGTTGTTTAAGATATCGGTGACTGTTAAATGAGAAATCTTCACAAACTTAGATTTGTGTGGTAAAATTTGAATTTATTTTCTCTTCGGCTGGAGTTTTAATTCTTTTTAATAATTCTCAAAGGCAAAAAAGAAGCCCATTTCAAATTGAAAGAACTCAGAAAATTTTAAGTTCTTTAGAATAGATAACGAATATTTTAATGAAAGAAATAAGGATAATAAAAAATGTTTATACTCTTGCGGTTAAAAACAAATAGTTTTTTTGTTTTTTTTTAATATTTGTGTGTGTGTTTAAACACAAAATGTCAAGTTATGTTTACACGAACTTAAAGCGTGAAGTGGTTTTTTAAAATGTCCTCACAATCGTTTCTAAAAATGTCAAGTAGTTTTTTTTTAACGTCAAATCCTTTGTTTAAAAAGGGCATTATTTTTTTTCAGGCACATTTTTGAGGCAATTACTACTGCAAACAAAACATCCAGGAATCCTTTTCCCAAAATTCTTTTTAATGACAAGTCTGACAAGTCATTATTTAAACAGTCGCCAAAAATCACCATGTTTAAAACTTTTTTTTATAGAATTTTCTTTACGTCTGGGAGGTCCGTTTCAAGTGTTGAAGTATCAGTTAAAAATAATTAATAGTAACAAATTAAATAAGATAAAAATAATCAGATTATTATCATTATTACTAAGAAAAAGAAATAAGCCAATATCTTTTTTTAAAATTTTCTATGGGGCTATGAAAATTTTTAAGTCTTCAGTTGATGTCAAAAGTAAATTAAACTAGTTTTCCGAGCTCATAAAAAAGTACTTTTTATATCACAAAATAAATAAATAAAAAGTAACAAAAACGACTATAAATAAAATATAAAAATGTCGAAATAAAAAGATAAACAAAAAAAGCAAAAACAAAATTAAATTTTTTTAAAAAATTAAATAAAAAATAAACAAACAAAAAAACCACACGCAATGTTCAGTAGAGCAGAAGACAGAAAACCATTTAATAAGAGGTACTTCGTCCGAGAACCAGACGAAACTCTTCACAATACCACCTCCCCGGTCCCAATAAAGATAGATATGACCAAAATTTAAGTGACAGGTGGTATTTCTTTTTCTTTAAAGCTTACTTTTATTTACAAATAGTTTCCCCTTCAAATGAAAAAATAAATCTAAATTACAATAAGATAAATATCATAATTTAAAAATTCGCATACTTTTTTTTTTCCAAGGAGTAATTTGGTCATCCATTATTGTAAGGGATGTACAAAAACACGCAACTGCTAAAGCATCTTCTGTTTTAGATGTCTGACTTTCTGAGACGAAGCTTGGTGAATTTTATCATTAAGGGTTTTCAGACTATTGTCTTCATCTTTGTTATTTCCACAACGTTTCGGCCGATATGTCCTCCGGACTTCAGGTGTTTGTGGAGCTCGGGAACCTACACGCAACTTCAAACTACGTCCTTTATTGAATCCACGGAGGTCGCCTGTTCTGATTCTGTTAACCTTAACTGGGTACAAGTGTTAAGTATTCCTGTATTGTTACTCCGATCCAAACTATCCAGCAGGGCACATAAGGTAACGGTTCCTTAAGCTTCTAAGGAGACAATCATCTGGAGGTTGCAGGTTCAATCCTGACTGCAGGCGAGTAACAATACAGGAATCTTTTGTTTTATTGTGTGTTATAATTCACCAAAAATCGACTGATTATTGCATTTTAATAAAAGATGAGGTTTGTTTTTAAAGATATTTTCCTCCAAATTCTAAATAGATCTTTTTATTGATTTTTTTTTTTGTCATGTGCCACTTCTCAATCATACTGTTATATAACTCACTTAATTTAAGTGCAGGTAAATGATTTTTACAAATTTTAAAAGATAGTTCATCGGAGAATTCGATCTTCTTAACATTCTCTATAACGGTTAGTCTATTTTCGTATGGACGCCTTATCTTTGAAGTTTAAAAAAAAAAAAAAAAAAGGTAAAATAAGGTAAGATACAGCGCTTATTGGCATTTTTTTCACTTAGTTTTCATTATCTTAAAGATTGTGAGTAATGAAAGAAAGAAATTTGGTTTAAACGTTTTATTTTATAGCGTGTTCGCCAATGGCCAGAGAGACCAGGATTCAAATCCCAGGTCGAGTCATTTTAAAGACTCAATAAATAAATAAAACTTGATGCCGTCTTGCTTAACACTCAGCATTATAAGGTACAGATCAAGGGTAAAGTGAAGCAATCCTGGGGAAGGAGTAACGCCCCAATACCCCAGTGTAGTAGCTAATGAAAAGGGAGCCTTCGAGTCGCCCTCGACTACGGTCGTCAATATATATATAGTGTAGAGGTTTAGAATTGATAGATATCTTCCACTCACAGCAGGTGACAGGGATTTTCTTTATTTAAAAAGACTCAAATTTTATTAGATTTAAGGAAATAATGCTATGGGTCAGACGCGTATGTCTGCTTTTACGAAATAGAAAAGAAAGGTTTGGTCGAGTTTTATGGCATACCAACCTTTGTGATTATATATATATATATATATATATATATATATAACAACTTTGTTATCACCCCTGGTTGGCGGCTGATGAGGACATGGTATAGCACGTTGTATGATTATATATATATATATATATATATATATATATATATATATATATATATATATATATATATATATAACTGGGCCATTGGCCTCATCAGTAGAGGGCTTGTCAAAGGTCCGGGAGACCGGGGTTCAATCCCAGACAGAGTCATACCAAAGACTCAAAAAAAAAAAAAAAAAAAAAAAAAAAAAAAATGGTACTTGATGCTGCCTTGCTTTACACTCAGCATTATAAGGTACGGATCAAGGGTAAAGTGGATCAATCCAGGGAAAGGAGTAGTGCCCTCCCCTACACATTGGTGTTGTAGCTATCGAAAAGGGAACCTTTGGGTCACCCTCGACTACAATCGCCTATATATATATATATATATATATATATATATAACTCAAATAGTTTGTAGGTAACGTTTTTAAACGAACCAGAGCTCATTTGTTTGCACATAGTTAAATGATTTCAAGTACTGCTATCCAACATTGAAAATTTTAATCAAAGAATTATCCTTTCTTAGCAGACAACTGTTTTCAAACATTGCAATCTTGTATCAATAATTCAATTTAACATAAATTATTTGTTTGTACACAGTTAAATATTTCAAGTATAGTAAATGTTTAAATAGTTCTACTTAACCAATAGATGGGACTAACAGGTACTACCACACCGGTTCACAGTGAAGCTAGGAGTAATAGCAATGAATAGGTACTCCACATTCCTCTAAAGCTGCAGGGCTGGAGCCACAGCATCAATTGGTTTAGTGTCATATCAGGACACTCGTTGGGGTGAGAGAAGGTCATACTCCTCTCAAGGCATGGAATCGGCGTAATCTATAGCCCCAGCCGACTGGGTTGAAGGAGAAGACAATTGCTTATTTAGAAAGATTAACTTATATATATATGTATATTATATATATATGCTAGTGTGTGTGTGTATAAAATAAACTAGATCTTTATATGTAAAAATCTTCCAAAATTCAAATTATTCAATTTTACAAGAATTTTCATTATTTAAGGTAAATAATGAAAATTTTATTTATTTAATGAAGCTAGTAATAAACATTGAAAAAAAAAAAAAAAAAAAAAAATCAAACTATTTAAACAAATTATTATAGAAGCAAATGTCATTTTATTCTTTTTTTTTTTTTTAAATTGTTAAAGCTTATTTTTTTGTTCTTGGAAAAAACTTTAGTAAACACTAGTAATTTACTAAGGTCTTTTTGCTTAGCTGTGGCACAAGGCTGTATGGATGGAGTACCAGTGAGACTCGAATTCCTTTGTGTAGGTTTGTTAGTCTTGCTTGCTAGCCATTAGACCATCCGAGGCGTCAACTTTGATAAACACTAAATGAAATAAGCCATATTGCAATTATTTTTTCTCTAATATTAAGAGTATTTCAAATCCTGGATTATCTTATTCACAATATATTTTTTTTCCTTAAATATTATACGCACACAAAACGGAATTCCAACAAAAAGCTATAAAACCAAAAATGATATTAACCAACACATAAGGGAAATTTTTCTTTTTAGTCTGATGAAAGAAGGGGGTGATTTTTTTTTGGTTTCCCCACTGCCGATCGTGTGTCTTAAATATCAATCATGATTTTCTTTTAAATTTTTTTCTGGAGATATATATATAATCTTTTTCACCTCAGTTGTCAATAGAGTATATTGTATTTTAGATAACAATTTTAATTGTAAAAATAGAAAGAATTAAGCTTAAAAACTTAAAAATTACATCAAAAAGTTTAAAATCCTAAAAAATTACATCTAGTTCCAGGAGTTCCTGTCTCCCAGTCTATACCTTTCTTGAACTAGTAAAAAAATGCTTAAAACAAGGACAGAGGGCAGAGCAAATAAAAGCCATTTTAAGAAAATTAAGATGGCCCCGGCTTTATTCACTTATTTTTTATTTAAATATTTATTTTTCAAAAACAGTAAGTGTGATCGGATTATGAGAGAAGGTAAAAACTGTTGAGGAGCTAATTTAGTGTTTGGAATAGAAAATTAATTGCAGTTGGTAAAAATCAACGATACCCACACAACTTTTTCGTTTTTATAAATTTAAACCTAAAAAAAAAAAAAAAAAAAAAAAAAAAAAAAAAAAAAAAAAAAATTTTAAATAATAATAAAAAAATTCAGGTTAAGTCAATTAAATCGATATTTAAGTTTGTATTATTAATGACGTGTTATATTTCACTTTGTCACGGTCGATTGGATAGACACGCGATAATATTTACATAATAACGCTTTGGTCGGGTCAGATAGGGAGAAGAAACAGGCGGCCACCAGGGTAGAGAGCAAAGGACGTTGGGGTGAAGAGACGTAAACACTATCAACACGTGGTTTGGAAAAAAAAATATGCTGGAGTTGATAAGTCTGTAAAGGAAGCTTCAAAGTTTATAGTTGATAGACTGAATAAAGGTAAATATGAAACAACCCCTTACGTTTGAGGGTGGAGGATCTTCCTTCTTAGTTAAGGGGTGACCCGAAAGATATAAGAAACTAAAAAAAAAAAAAAAAAGGGATAGGGGCAAAGAGAGGATGACGGTAGCTATAAATCTTAAATGAAATGGATTGATTGTGTTTAGGGTTAAAGAAAAAGAAAAAGCATGATATTAAAAGCGGTATCGTCTCTCTCTCTCTCTCTCTCTCTATATATATATATACACACACACACACACCTCAAAAATAAATGAATACAGATTTTCTTCCAATTCGGTAAACCTTAAAATTTAAAGAACGAACCATTTAACACACTTTCCCACGCACGGAACGAAACACATGCTCCCAACATCTTTAAATAAAAATAAATAAAAACCGAAAAATCTTCTAACCTTTATTATATTTGGACCTTTCTTCGGCGCTTAAGTTTTCCTTCTGGCAGGTACCATCCTTTTGGCATGTTTCCTGATGGGCAACCACGAGTAGAACTATCAAAGCCCACAGAAAGACAGAAAAAACGAAGGTTGAAAAAGAAAAACGTCTATATTCCGCAGCCATGAATCTATTTCAAATCTACAACGTTGGAGAATTCACCCAAGGCCGGCCACTCGCACTGACTGCTCTAACCCCAAGGCAGTTGAAAAGCTGGAGAGAGAAAAGAAAGTTACTGAGGAGGGGGTATGTAAATAAGAAGAAACAGGTTAGAGTGGGGAAGAGAAAGATCTTTAACGAGATTTTTTCCCAAACACTTTTTCTTTTTCTTTCTTTTATATTTCTTTCTTTCTTTTTTTAATCTGTAACATTTTTCCTAGAGAAAATTAAAACTGGAGTTATTTGATTAAAAATATTAAAAAAATTAGAACCCCCCCCCCATCGGTGATGCCATTTTCTGAATTTTTTCTGAAGCAAATAATTTAATCTCGATGAATAAATAAAATAAAATAAGCTCGAATTTTTGGTTAAGATTCTCTTTAAGTGGTAATTTACTAAGCTTTTTGCTTAGATGTGGCACAAGGCCATATGAAAGGAATACCCAATGAGACTCGAACTGGTTTAATCGAAAAATATTTTTTTCTTAAAAAGTTCGACCAGTTTAATTGAAAACGTACCTTCCTTTCTTTCAGATTATTAATTAGAAAGGAAAAAATTATTATTTTAATTTTTTAATTTTAATTTTTTTTTTTTTTTTTTTTTTTTTTTTTTTTTTTTTTTTTTTTTTTTTTTACTCTTTTGAGAGTTTTTCACACCAACTGTTTATCACTGGAGTTTGAGTGACAGCAAGTCTCCTCAAGTCATCATCATCATCATCATCATTATTATTATTATTAATAATAATAATAATTTTTTTTTTTTCAATATTCAGTTCTATTTAAGGTTTTTTACTGTCGCTTCTCAGCTTCTTCAGAGATGCGACTTATCCAGTTGATGGGACACATTTCGGCCGCCCGTGATGCGATAGACGGTTCAGGTCGGGTGTGTCTTGTCACTGGATATACCTCTGGCCTCAGGGGGCCGTCCCCCTAGGCTTTAACCCTCTTCAGAGGGGTTGGGTTAATCGCCCGGCGCCTGAGGCACCTCTTTAGGGGAATACCGACGGGGTCCAAGGCATTTTTGGAAATGCCGGGCGCGTGCAAGTTTCAGCCCAGGGCTCGGACCCACCTTAAAAAGGCCTTGTGCCATACTGGAGGACAAATACTATTGTCGGGTGTCCAGTCAAGAGAATAGGTAGTATTTATCGTTGTCTCCTGCCGGACATGATTTGATACAAGGTCTTCTTTTTTTTTTTTTTTTTTTTTTTTTAGAAGGGGTTTTAGGAGAGGGAAAGGTCAGACACGAGCAGAGACTCGTGCCCAGTTGGTCTATGCTGGTCATAGGCTCTTGGGGTGCAATGTGAGCCAGATGACCCTGCTGAACTTGGATTCGCAATAAGAGTTCAGCACGTATGCCTATTCATAGCTTGAACCAAACCGCTTGGTCTTGTGATATGCAGCGTAGTCAGTGATTGTTCGCTCACCCGAAGTTGGCCGGGCCGAAGCCGGGGGCCATTTGGCCTCGAATCTATCACAAATGCCAGACGACCTAGCTAAAAAGCCGGTGCAGCGAGCACGAATGTCCGAGTGATTATATGTATTTTATGTATCTGTGTTAGTGTTCACCTATGGCCCTGGAGATCGGGGTTCAATCCCAGGTCGAGTCATACCAAAGACTAAAAAAAATGGTACTTGATGCCTCCTTGCATCGGCATTATAAGGTACGAATCAAGGCATCGGCATTATAAGGTACGAATCAAGGGTAAAGTGGAGCAATCCAGGGAAAGGAGTAGCGCCCTCCTTTACACCTTGGCGTAGTAGCTATCGAAAAGGAAGCCTTTGGGTCACCCTTGACTACGGTCGCCAACTTTACTTATATTTCCAAGGAGATAAGCTGTTATGCGAAGTACAATTTTTTATATTTCAGATAGACTGTGATTTTAGTAGTAGTAGTTGTAGCAGTTTGGTTTGGTTTGTTTAATAGCATATCAACCATTGTAGTTTATTTAATGCCAAAGCCATCATACAAGAACAGTAGTGGTACTATTTAACCCATAGCTAGGAGGATAAGAGGGGTTCATACCTTTCCCAATGGTATTTGTCCGAAAGTGAACGTAATAGCGCGACTGGAGTACGAACTCGCTTACTACGATTCCGCAGTCCATCATTTTAACCATTACACCATGAGGACACCCCCATTAGTAGTAGTAGTAGTTCACTCTTTGAGTTTTTCACTGGAGTTTGACCGAGATTTATATGACATCCCACCGTGTCAAAATTTGGCACGGGCACGAATCGAGACATTCGCGGCACGTGTAAAAATAATTGACCCCGTCGGCATTCCCCTAATGGAGAGCCTCAGGCACCAAGCAATAAAACTCAGTCCTGTCGAAGCAGGCGAAGACCTGGAGGGAAGGCTCCCCCAACCCAGGCCAAAGTGTTATTGAGTGCAAACAACCATCCGGCACGAATACCAGGCAGTCGATGGATACGATTGACAGCAAGTCTTTTCAAGTCTTCCAGATTCTTTCCCGTTCCAACAATCATTTTTCCAGGACTTTGGGTACTGCTCCAAGTTCACTTACTACAATTGGTATTACCGTCAGCCTCACGGTCCACAATTTTTTTTTTTTTTTTTTTTTCAGTTCTCTGGCAAGATCCTAATGTTTATCGATTCTTCTCCTTCTTCTCCTTCTTACAAATTTTCACATCAGAATTATCTAATGCTGTTCTCTGAAGCTAGAATGATAGCAACTCTTTTCGGGATTCCAAGTTTCTTCAAGTTATTCTGGCTAAATTTTATAGTGCTGTCGTCTGAATGGTTTTGATTCTTCATCCACTCCAATTTTCAGTTTATGGAAATTCTTTTCCAGGTTCTTGAGCATTGTTCCAAGGGCTCTGAATATGATTGGTATTACTGTCACATTCATGTTCCACAGGTTTATTTATTTATTTATTTATTCATCTATACTTCTTGTAAGTTTTATAAACTCTAGTTTAAACTTTCCTTTCTATTTTTTTTCCTCAAATTTGATTGGTTGATGAATTCGTTGATTTTAACGGCATGTCAACCCATCATGGACGATTTTATGTCGAGAGGTAAGGTAATCGAATCTATCATACGTTCTAATTTAGATTTTCTGCGAAATTATTTCTTAATGTTTTTATTTTTGCTTTATTTTATTTTATTTTATTTTTGTAAATGATTCTATTGAATATGACTTGATTTGGTTTGGTTTGGTTTTATGGCATATCAACTATTGTAAGTTATTTAATGCCAAATACTTTTTATACATATATAAATTCTATGAATTACATATATATATCTAATATATATTTATTTATTTATTATTATCATTATTATTATTATATAGCTCTATCCTAGATATTGAGCACTCTCCATACTATATTTCTCTTGGTTTGACACAAACCCACAAAGTGATTTAGTGACAACCAACACTCTTATAATATAATATATATTGAATATATGATTTCTAAATACATTTTATAGATAACATTTTTACACAGTTAAATGGTTTCAAGTATTTCTATCTAATACGAATAATTCTATTTACTATTAATTATTTGTTTGCACACAGTTTAATGTTTTCAGTTATTGCAATGTATCATTGACAACTCAATTAATCATCAGCCATTATGCAATTATTTCTAAAGGTTTTTATTTTTGCTTTATTTTATTTTGTTTCATTTTATCTTATCCTGTTTTTGCTTACGATTCTATTGAATATGACTTGGTTTGGTTTGGTTTTATGGCATATAAACTATTGTAAGTTATTTAATGCCAAATGCCTTATATATATATATAAATTCCATGAATTAAATATACGAGGATCATTAAATAAGTTTCCAGACTTTTTTCGTATGGGCACTTTTATTGATAGTACACAAATGAAACTCTAGTCCCCTTCGAAGTAATCTCCTCTGACTGCAATGCCCTTGTACCGTTACAACAACTTCTGGAAGGCCCCATCGAAATCCTCTTGTGTGAGCGTGTCAATGACTTTCACATTCTCAATTGTCTCATAACGACAGCCCGTAAGCTTAGGGAATAACCAAAAGTCACAGGGAGCAATGTCTGGACTATAGGGAGGCTGAGGAACAGTCTTAATGCCCATCTTGGTCAAATTGTCTGTGACAAGGATGGAGTTGTGGACTGGTGCATTGTCCTGCTGGAAATGCCACTGACCCGATTGGAAGAGTGCTGGCCTTTTCTCAAGGAATCTCTTCCTGAACTCCCTTCCTCAACATAGTAACCCTAATCCCTAACCCTTTGGCCAATCAACTCTGGTCAAAAAGACTTCCTTACTCCTCCCACACCTCTCATCATCTCTCACAGACTCCCTGCCTTCCTTGAATCTCTTATGCCACTCAAAAACTGATCTTTGATTCATGCGAGATGGTCGAAAAGCAGTCTGAAGCATTCCATACGTTTCTGTGGCATTTTTTCCGAGTTTAGAACAGAATTCTATTGCATATCGTTCTTCTAACGTGTCCTGACGTACAGATTGCATTTTTGAAATTCACCAGCTGTGACAATCAGGCTTTAGTAGAGTGAGTTCTAATTCCTGCTGTAGCTGTTGATTTGAACCAGAAATCATAAAATTTGGTTAATCATCTCATACGTGGTATAGCTATAACATAGTGAATTTTCAAGAGTCTACGATAATTTTAAATGCCTGCACGAAAAAAAGTCTGGAACCTTATTGAAGGCACCACCTATATATCTGATATATATTTAATTATTACTATTATTATTATAGCCGTATCCTAGATATTGAGTACTCTCTATATTATATTGCACTTGGTTCGACACAAACCCAACACTGGTATAATATAATATATATTAAATATATGATTTCTAAGTACATTTTATAGATAACATTTTTAAACGAGCCTGAGCTCATTTTTTTACACAGTTAAATGGTTTCAAGTATTTCTATCAAATACGAATAATTCTATTTACAATTAATTATTTGTTTGCACACAGTTTAATGTTTTCAGTTATTGCAATGTATCACTGAGAACACAATTAATCATCAGCCATTTGTTTATACACAGTTAAAAGATCAAACCCTTTAAATGGTTTCAAGTATGCTATGTATACACAAGAATGTTGCGAGCAATATAGAACAAGTCCTGGCGGCAACACCCAACAAGGCACCAACTATACGGCCACCTGCCTCCCATCACGAAAACTATCCAAGTTAGACGAACCAGACATGCAGGACACTGCTGGAGAGGCAATTACGAGCTCATAAGTGATGTACTCCTATGGACCCCCTCATATGGCCAAGCAAAAGCAGGACGACCAGCACGAACATACATACAGCAGCTCTGTGAGGATACGGGATGTAACCCTGAAGACCTGCCAGAGGTGATGAACGATAGGGAGAAGTGGCGAGAGAGGGTCAGGGATATCCGTGCTAGCGGCACGACATGATGATGATGATGATGTAACACTAACCATTTAATTTAACTTTAATTATTTGTTTGCAGACAATCAAATGGTTATATATATATTGTCACGTGATAGCTCACGGAGACGAAGAGGTAAGACTGATACTATCCTCCCGTATTGAATTAGAGTATCAAGCAGTCAAAAAGTGACCGTTAAGAGAGAATGTGGGTCACAGGGGAGATAGACCAGATGTTCATACTTAGTGACCTCAGGTCGCCGGACATCGGAAGGGGAAAGAGAGAGAAGCCAAATGTTTGGCTGGGACCCCAAAACGGAAGTGGGGGTTCCCTTCCCCTCAGCGGAAGTAAAGGACAAAAAAAGTAGTTTTTGAGCAAGGCTCGTGGCAGACGGACCATAGCCATCTTACTCCGGGTTAAAGACAAAAGATTAACTGAGACACGAAGAACGCCAAAATCCTTCAAGCCAGTATTAAAAACAGAACAAAGTCTATTGGCCCGTGAAAGAAGAAAATTCTCCAGTGGAACCCCGTCGAAAATAAGATAAGTAACTTTGGGGACATTTTCCCTTTACACCCAAATTTCGTTTACCACTCTCTCTCTCTCTCAATTTGAAGAAGGATAAAAGCCAAGAAAAGACATTTATATTCATGGACTATCCAATTATATGTTTTGACACTCTGAACGTATATATATAACCGTAGTAAAGAACCTATGTATTATCATTTTACCATGTGGTCTATGTTGTTATTTCATACTTTCTTTCAGCTTCTATTCGCCTTATGTTATCTTGCTTAGAATTGTCCTATTAATTCCTAAAGTATCACACGGGAAACCGGAGTTGCCGACTACAACAATATTAATATTATTACGACTAAAACCTATAGGCTCATTATCTTCCATTATCTCGGGGAAGGAAGAAAGCTGCCTGGTGGGTGTGTGATAGTGTGAAATTTGGAACCCCTTGCCAGCGGCGGTCAGTCTGGTCCTAAATTATTCCCTCACGTAATATGCCAGTTCTTATCTGCCTGAGAGAAGAACTCTGAACAGGACTTATTCTGTAGGGGATCAAGTGCCAACCTGCCCCGTCTTCACACGTGCGAAAATAAAGTCCCGTTTTGGGATTATAGTCAATTTCGCGTCACAATATCATCTCTAAGTGAATAGTTTATTGGTAATCTTATTTTTAAATGAGTTAGAGCCAATTCATTTGCATACAATTGAGTATTGTTATTGTTTACACACAATTTAAATGGTTTCATGTATTGTTATATGTAGGAGGTGCCCGTAGTGTAATAACGGAGATTCCCGTGGTGTGAGTGTTATCGTCGTAGGAAATGGACACGGCGACACGAGTTCAAATCCTCGACGAGACTGATTGCATTTCACATAGCACTAATACCCTTGGGAAAGGTATGAATCCGATTGTTCTCCTTTCAGCTATGGGTAAATAGTAGGGCAGACTAGGTTCCTCAGCCTTGGTAAGGCAACTAGTCTAGGAGAAGGAAAACTCTAAATTCAAACCTGTTAAACTCCGCTTAAAAATTGACCTTGTATCATATCCTGCCCGAGTGGATTGGTTGGTAAATAAGAATATGTAGGGGGGTGTTCTTGGTGTTTATATATTATTTGCCCCGACATTTAAGTTTGGATTATATTTGGAAAAGGTGTTATATAATTGCGGAAGGATTTTTTATATTATCATTTTTCGTTGGTTATATCTTATCATTCGGTTTAGTTAGACAATCACAAATGTCATAATAAAAACCCCAGATAGGAAATAGGACTGGGGATGTGAATGACGTCAGGCCCGGAATCGATGGGCTGAGATTTTGGTGATTTGAAAAAAAGCTGTTAGTTGAGATCCGAGGCTAGGCGAGGCTAGTTGAGATTTGAAGCTGGATGAGGCGAGTCTAGTTTGTGGCCTACGGGATGCGCCGCGCGTTTGTTGGGTCAGATGGAACGGTCAGCATCGTAAAAATTGTGTCCCTGTCTCTTCGTGTCGAAAGACTAAATTCAAGAAGTCAATAAACGTTTCGTACCTGAACTAAAAAAAGTCGTCAGTGTTTCGGGATTCCTACGCATATGAACATTTTACATATCCGTATTTGGCTATGTTACAAAGCCAAACAAAGTAAAGATGTGTGAAACGACGCTGTACATATAAAACAAAGCAGTACAAACAAATTCAAATTTACATTTCAACAATACATTCAATGAAATATTTTAAAACATTACTAGTGTTCTAATACTGTTCGTTAAATATTCCTGTGTGTGTATGTGTGTAACTAAAACTAATACTAAAGACTGAATAATTAACACTAATACATAAAGACTAAATAACAAAAGTGTCCTATGCGTGTTGACTAAGTATTTTTACAATTTGTTTCTTTCTGTGGTTTGACAAAATTTCTGTGTTTGAGGCTGGAAAAAGTCTCACCGAAAAAGTATAACAAGGAAGAGAATGGTTGCGTGGAGTAAACATTTTCTTGGCGGTTGACTGCTGGGAGTCAACTGTAGAAAATAAGGAAGAGTGCGCTGACTCTGTTAGTCGAAATGGAGAGAGTGAGAGTGTTCTCTCTGGAAGTCACACTGGAAAGAGTGTGTTGACCCTGTAAGTGAAAATGTAATAAAGAGTGAGTGTTGGAAGACGAGAGTATTTATAGACAATTCTTGTCATGGAGTAGGCTCCAAAAATGCGGGACAAAATTGAAGTTGCGGACGTAGTTGTGAGCACTAACCACGTGGTTTTCCTGGCCAATAGGTTCCCGAGACTGATTAGTTTACCGACGTTCGCCATCTTTGTTTCCGGAACAAGTGGCATAACGGTCATTTTAAAATATAGGAGCGTAAATCCTTTATATATATAACACTAACAATTCTATTTGATATTCATTTGTTTTCGTACCGTTAGATTGTTTTTTAAGCATTGCTATTCAATTCAAATAACTCTGTTCAATACAATTCATTTATTTACCCTCAGTTAAATGGTTTCTTGTATTGTTATGTAACACAAACAATTCACTCAAACATCAGTCATTTGTTTGCACATAGTTAAACATGTAACAGAAAGAACCTTGTATTTTTTGTTTGGTGCGTAATTTAATTTGACTGTTAGAGTCACCGAAAATTTTCACCCAATCAGGATGACCTGTCCTATTCAGCCCGAACCATATTTCCTAGCAGCACCAAAAATTGAAGGTAGCCCGCGAAACTCTCTCTCCCTCAGAAATCGTCAATAGGAACAGACGTTTTATTGTCTGCTCTTGAATAGCGGCAGCCGCATCAACCACTATGAGGAGAGCAATCTAGCTTACAGACACCCTTGCGTCTATTCTTCTAGGCCAAGGGATCCTAGTTAAAAACAAATTAGATGATACACTCTAACAACTTCCTACCTTCTTTCCTTCCTACGAGACTCGCAGCATACCAGCGTAAACCCCTTATTTCATGCTGCCATTAAAACATTGGTACAAAACCTAACGACGTCTTCGTTCTTCTCCACCACCTTTATTTTCCATCAACATTTAGCGAGGTGGTAACAACCAACGTAATGCCAACGCTACCAACGAAATACCAACGCTACGAACGAAATACCAACGCAACCAACGTAATACCAACAAAACCAACTTAAACCTTAAAGCAAAAACCCAATAATAATAATAATAATAATATCCCCATCACTATGAACAAATCTATTTGACTCATGGATGGGATATTTTAGGTAATTCCTGACCGTCGCGTCTACGACATTTTTACAGTTATAAGTCATCAACAATTTTTATCCCATATAATTTTCAAACAGATCTCAATATTTAGGCCATAGGTAGGACACTAACAGGTACTACCACTTCAGCTTTGTTTAGACATCGGACAAATGGCAAGGAAAGGGTGACTCCATATTCAACAGAGCACAAAAAAACGAGCCTCATCATCGGATGCTGTTTAGTGTCATTTTCAAAACTTGTTTCCTGTCGAGAGTAAGATATATACTCAAATTACATCTCACTCACAAATGGTTATACGATAGGCATTCTTCCTATGGAGAAAGTGATATTTATCTTCTCAATATCAGATTATGAGACAGAGCTTAGTTTATTTGATTTTATACAAGGTCTCCATTGACTATCTTGCACATCACTCTCGGATCATGACTTGCGAGATTAGCTTCTTCACTTGAATTGTCTGGATTTAGACGAAAATTTAAATCTGTCATACGAGGATCATTAAATAATTTCCAGACATTTTTCGTATGGGCACTTTTATTAATAGTACACTCATGAAACTCTAGTCCCCTTCGACGTAATCTCCTCCGGCTGCAATGCACTTGTTGTACCGTTCCAATAACTTCTGGAAGGCCCCATGGAAGTCCTCTTGTGTGAGCGTATCAATGACCTTCGTCACAGCCTCTTTCATCTCCTCAATTGTCTCATAACGACAGCCTCTGAGCTTTGGGAATAAGCAAAAGTCACAGAGAGCAAGATCTGGACTATAGGGAGGCTGAGGAACTGTCTTGATACCCATCTTGGTCAAATACTCTGTGACAACGATGGAGTTGCAGACTGGTGCATTGTCCTGCTGGAAATACCACTGACCCGATTGGAAGAGTGCTGGCCTCTTCTCAAGGAATCTCTTCCTGAACTCCCTTAAAACCTCAACATAGTAACCCTAATACCTAACCCTTTGGCCAATCAACTCTGGTCAAAAAGACTTCCTTACTCCTCCCACACCTCTCATCATCTCTCACAGACTCCGTGCCTTCCTTGAATCTCTTATGCCACTCAAAAACTGATCTTTGATTCATGCGAGATGGTCGAAAAGCAGTCTGAAGCATTCCATACGTTTCTGTGGCATTTCTTCCAAGTTTAAAACAGAATTCTATTGCATATCGTTCTTCTAAAGTGTCCTGACGTCCAGATTGCATTTTTGAAATTCACCAGCTGTGACAATCAGGCGTTAGTAGGGTGTATTCTAATTCCTGCTGTAGCTGTTAATTTGAACCTGAAATCATAAAATTTGGTTAATCAATATCATACGTTGTTTAGCCATAACATAGTGAATTTTCAAGAGTCTACGACAATTTTAAATGCCTGTATAAAAAAGTCTGGAAACTTATTGAAGGCACCACGTATCTTATTGATTGATTTATAACATCATTTCAACTCGTCTAGTGTTTATGCCAAAAGCAATGGTATTCAAAGTACATTTATGCTGAAATTTTTATTTAGTTGTTTCTTAAGAGATTTTTTCATACAGTTATATATCAAGATTAATAGAAATAATTTGCGTACAGTTGTATAGTTTCAAGTATTCTTATCTAATATTAATGATTTTTTGGTTTCAACTGATTGTTTCTAATCAATAATCGTCATTTGCTTGCACACAGTTATATAGTTTGAAGTAACTAATAATGATCTCTTGTAAACAATTCTAACTTCAAGTAACTATTCTAAACACAAATAATTTACATTCATATGACGTCAAGTATTCTTGTCTAATACAAATAATTTAGACAAAGTTGTCTGGTTTCAAGTATTCCTGTCTAATACAAATAATTTAAAAACAGTTGTCTGTTTTCAAGTATTCCTGTCTAATACAAATAATTTACACTCAATTTCAAGATATCGAGTAACTATTTTTTAAGCTTACTACAAAGCTAAAATAGACACAAGGTCATTATTTAATGAGGGAAAACTCACGGAAGTAAGCGTCCTAAAGCGGTGGGTTTAAATATTGCAAAAATTCCATCGGTTTTCCTCTCTCAGTGAGGTGGGGTGGGGGGCTCAGGCCCCGGACAATAAACCCAGCCCTTACCACTTTTAGCTGGTTGGTTGGTTGGTTGGTCGGTTATTTTTTTATGGATTATTAATCCTTTTAGGTTATGTAATGCCAATTCTTTTTTTATACATATATATATCAAATATAGGATTTGTAAACGAATAGTTTATAGGTAACATTTTTAAACGAGCCAGAGCTCGTTTGTTTGCACACAGTTAAATGGATTCAAGTATTGCAGTGTAGCAGTGACAATTTAATTTAGCATCAGTCATTTGTTTGCACACAGTTAAATGGTTATACATATGTGATTTGTAAGTGAACAGTTTGTTAGTAATCTCACTTTTAAACGAGTTCGAGCTGTTTTGTTTGCGCACAATTAATTATTGCTATTGTTTGCACATAGTTAAATGGTGTTAAAATATTGCAGTATCGCATAAATAATTCTATTGAGTATTAACTATTTGTTTCCACTGAGTGAAATGGTTTGAATCATTCCTTACACAAATAGTTTTATTTGCACACAGTTAAATGGATTCAAGTATTACTACATACCACTAACAAATCAATTTAACATTAGTTATTTGTTTGCACACTAATAGTTTAACAGTTCTCAGTGAAACAGTTCCATTTGATCCATAGCTGGGACCCTAACAGCTACTAGCACTCTGCATCAGAGTGGACCTGGGAGTAATTAAAGGGTACTCTACATTTTCCAATGCTGCCGGATTGGAATCTCTCCATCAGATTGTTTATTGCCGCATTTAGGACTCTTGTTGAGGCGGGGATCTTAGCTCTCTTCAAAGATGCAGTCGGTGTATTTTACAGCCTCAGTCGACTGGACTGTTACCTTTTTTAGGCGAAGTGACAGGTGCTGCTTGAGGGTAAGATCCTCTAAAATCTAGCTGTTAGCTTTGTTCACGCTAAGTATTGCATACGAATAGTTCCCAAGGGTATTAGCACAAAATAATACGTAAACAGCCTTGTGTAGGATTTGAACTCGGTTGGTTCGTTGATTTGGTTTTATGGCATATCAACCGCTATAGTTTATTTAATGCCAAATCCATCTTTATTCATATAAACAGTTTTATTTCAAACAATTCAATTTAGCATAAGCACCCAGTTTAGTTCAATTTAACACATAGATAGGACCCTATCAGGTGCTACCACTCTGGGCAAGAATGTACCTAGGAGCAATGGCAATAAGGGGTACTCCGCATTCCTCAAAACTTCAGCATTATTGGTGCCTTACCATCAGATTGTTTCGTGTCATATCCAGGATACTTGTTGAGGAGATCTTACCTCTTTGCAGAGATGCAGTCGGTGTATTCTACAGCCCCAGCTGACTGGGCAACTTTTGTGTATCTGCTGCTTCCAGGACTTGAGTAGTTTCCATATCGCTTTTTCTCCAAGTCTCAGTGGTGCTGGCATACAATAGTACTAACATGGCTACAGGTTGGATGAAATCCTGTTTTATTTTATCAGCGTTCGGATTTCTAAATAATCGATAATTTGGCAGTGGCAGTTCATGGCTTTCTTATGTATATGTAGACATGGATTTGGTTAGATGATATTGATCGGTTTCTTTGTTTGCTTTAATGGCACATCAACCTCCTTGGGTTATTTAATGCCAAAGCCATACTTGTAGAAAACATTTGTGATACGATTTAATGATAAGCTAGTTGGGATAAGGTATCTACTGTAACTGATTGTTAAGCTGCAGTTCTGGATCTCTCAGGAGTGTAAAGTACTCCTTCATTGCCATTACTCCCAGGTTCACTCTGACCTGGAGTGGTATTTCCTGTTAGAGTAACATCAGTATTTAAGACCATACAACTCGGCGCAAATAATTGTATTCGATAGGAATCCTTGGTATTTTACATATTCGTGTAAAAACTTCTGAAGAAACGACTACACAAAAATGAAAATGAACGCAATACTCTAATCATTTGGCTTTGAATATACCTTGATAGGTTTACGTGCTGTTAGAATATATCAATCAAGCAAATCAAATTCACCCATAGATATGGTCCTAACAGTACTATCATTCAGAGTGGACCTGGGAGTAATGACAATGAAGGGGTACTTTACACTCTCTAGATCTCCATAACTTGCACATCGGTATCAGATACATTTTTGGGTCATATCCAGGACACGAAAAAAAAAAAAAAAAAGCAGAAATAGCACATCCTAGGATCGTCGTGTGGAGATTTTACGTTTATCTTCTGGTCTCAGAGGTGCCCGTGGTGTAATTGTTATCGTCGTAGGAAATGGACACGGTGACACGAGTTCAAATCCTGGACGAGAATGATTTAATTTCACATAGCACTAATACCCTTGGGAAAGGTATGAATCCAATTATTCTCCCTCCAGCTATGGGTAAATAGTAGGACAGACTGGGTTCTTCAGCCTTGGGTAGGCAACATCTCTGAATTCAAAGCTGTTAAACTCCGCTTAAAAATTGACCTTGTCATATCCTGCCCGAGCGGAGGGGTTGGGTAAATAGGATCATCTGGTCTCAGAGGGCTTTCCTACCCCCAAGCAGTAGCCGCATAGAAGGGCTGAGTTTATTGTTTGGTGCTTGAGGTGACTCTAGAGGGGAATGCAGAGAAGATCAAGTTTTTTTTTTTTTTTTTTGTGACGGTCATGCATAAATCTTGATTTGTGTATTACTTCCCACAAAAAAGACCTTGTGTTAAATCTAACTTGGTTGAAAGACAGATAAATGCGACACCATGGCATTACCTCGAATAATAATTGACGTTACACTTCTCAAATACAAGACGGACCCGTTGTTTCAAATACGAAATATTTATTATCATAACTGTTTTTGGTTGGTTTGGTTGGTTTGGTTTGTTGGGTTTTTTGGCATATCAACCATTGTAGGTTATTTAACGCCAAATCCATTTTTATGAAAATAATCTGTTCTTTTAAAACAATTCAGTTTAGCATAAGTACAGTTTAATTGTCAAAAACATTTATTTCAAACTATTCGAGAAGTTATATGTAACAATTCAGTTAAGTGTGAATACAGTTTTAATCTCGAAAAACAGTTCTATTTCAAATAATTCAGTTAAGCATAAGCACGCAGTTTAAATGTAAGTACGGTTTAATTGTCAAAAACATTTGTATTTTAAGCTATTCAGTTTACTCAAACAATTCAGTTTAGTATAAGTATGCTGTTAGTTCTATTTAACCTCTAGATAGGGCCCTGTCAGGTGCTACCACTCCGGGACAGAGTGGACCTGGGAGCGATGGTAATGAAGGAGTACTCCGAATTCCCCAAAGCTCCAGCATTGCTGGAACCTTACCATCAGATTGTTTAGTGTCATATCCAGGACACTCGTTAGGGGAGGGGGTCTTACCCCTCTGCAGAGAAGCAGTCGGTGTATTCTACAGCCCCAGCCGACTGGTCAAATAACTGTTTTTGTAGCGGTCAGACACGAAACGAGAAGGGAAGACAGAATGGAAGATACACTATTGTAACATAGAAACGCAATGAGATTCGGGGTGGTAGACGAACAATAACATCCGATTTCTTCAATCCGCTCGTCCCCTCGTCCTAGTGGGGTCTGAACTCAACCAACCGTCTCTGCCTCTGAATACTGTACTCGACTGCCCCCAAACTGACTTCACTTCCAAAAAAATCTCTGGCTTTAAGTTTTGGACTACTGCGTTGTTGTAAGAATGAAAATAAATGTTCTTGGTTGTTCTATTCTTTATTTAATGACATCTCAACCTCTGTGGGTTATATATGTCAAAGCCACCCCTGCAAAAGAACAGCAGTGGTACTATTTAACCCATAGCTGGCAGAGTTCAGACCTTTCCTACTTTCAGAAAGTGAACGTAATAACATGACTAGAACTCGAACTCACAACGATGTTATAGTTCAATACGTTAGCCACTACGCCATGGAGTCCCTCCTCATAAATGAATAGATAGATAGTTTAGGATTGGTTTGGTTTCTTTGTTAAATGACATATCAACCTTCATGGGTTATTTAGTGCCAAAGACATCCTTACAGATGAACATTAGTGGTACTATTGAACCCATAGCTGAAGGATAAGAGGGTTCATGCCTTTCCTAAGAGTATTAGTCCGAAAGTGAATGCAATACGATAGTGCAATTGGAGTTTTGAAGTCGCTTATTATGACGTCTCAGTCCAGCACGTTAAACACTAGGCCATGAGATCTCCCTACCCCATATTGCTCAGTCGGTTTGAGCTGTAGAATACACCGACTGCACCTCTGCAGAGGGGTATGACCCCCCCCTCGAGTGTCCTGGATATGACACTAAATAATCCGATGATGAGGTTCCAGTAATGCTGGAACTTTGGGGAATGTACAGCACCCCTTCATTGTCATCGCTCCTTGGTTAACTCTGGCCCGGAGAAGTAGCACCTGATAGGGTCCTATCTATGGGTCAAATAGAATTAAAATGCTTTCTTATGCTAAACTGAATTACTTGAAATAGAAGTGTTTTGACATGTAAACTGTGTATTTATGCTAAATTGAATTCTTTGAAATAGAACTCTGTGTGTGGACAAAACCTATACTTATACTAAACTGAATTATTTAAATTAGAACTGTTTAACTAAACTGAATAGCTAGAAATAGAAGTGTTTTTGACAATTAAACTGTGTACTCATGCTATACTGAATTGTTTGAAAGAGAACTGTTCATCTGTATAAAAATGGATTTGGCTTAAATAACTTACAAAGGTTGACATGCCATAAAACTCTAACAACCAAACATCTCCCCTGCATAAATATATAGATAGATAGGAACGAGTTAAAATAGATCGATCGATCGATAGATAGATAGATATTTCAGGTTTGATTTGCTTTCTTTGTTTAAAGGCATATCAATATTCACAGATTATTTTATACTAAAGCCATCGTTTGAGAATGACAGTAGATAGATAGATAGATAGATAGATAGATAGATATGAATTGATTTGATAGATAGATAGATAAGTAAGTAAGTAGATTTGAATAGACTCAATGAATTGATTGGTTTGGTTTGGTTTTATGGCATATCAACCATAGTTGGTTATTTAAAGACCAAATCCTGTTTTTACATATATTTTTTTTTCATCATACAACGTGTGAAAGCACGTGCGATACCATGTCCTCAACAACCGCCATCCAGGGGTGATAACACAGTTTCGGTAGCTCAAGGTGGTACTTCCACCCTTGGCGCTACCAAGCAGCTTTTGCCACCGGACAAGGTATTAAGAGAATCATATATATATATATATATATATATATATATATGTACACCAGATCAATTAAATGCAGAGACTACATTGGACGTTAATCTTCATTTTCTGAATGCAGTTTGTGATTTAAAAAAAAAACGCGTTTACTTTCGGCGGTTGATGTTATTACGCGTTTACAGTAACCGTTTCTTACGTAATCACACGGGAAAGGTGATTCCTCGTGTATTTCCTTCATGCTGAAAACTTTCTCGCTTTCGACCAAATCCAACTTGATGCATATCGCGCAGTGGTCTGAAGACGATTCGAGGCAACTTTCAAACTGCGGCCAGTGATTCCTATTTTTGAAAGAAACGAAACGACTGAGTGTCCTATAAAACCACGACAACCAACCTCAATAGGAATCACATGGCATATCCAACCCTTTTCCACGCAGTTGGCACGCAGTGTCTCGTAGCGGTTTTTCTTCCGCTCGTGTGCTTCCTCCCGATTTTCTTCCCAAGGGACAGTCAATTCTATGAGGACACTCTTCTTTGAATCGGACCATGCTACAATGTCCTGCCGCTTTTCTGTTTGAATAATGTGAACTGGAAATTGTAGAGATGTCTTGAGATCTGCTGAAACTTTCCAGTCACTAGCTCCGTTCAGTAGCTTCATGTTAGGATTTTTTTGTTTCCTCACAGGACATTCAACTTCCTTGAGAAACTGAATGATGGGTTCCTTGGCTGTTATGGATTGCTGATTTGCTGTCTCACATTGTGCTCTTAACAATTCTATTATCACTTCTAATACCTTATTATGTCGCCATGTGTACATCTGAAGTGAGTGTGGACATGCAAATAAGACGTGGCGCAAAGTACCCCGATCACTTTTACACGACAAGCACAGGTCCGAATTGGTATACCCCCATAATTTTAGGTTGGTCGCATTTGATAAGAGATCATAAGTAGAGAGAAGAAGGAATGATATCGCGAGTGGTTCCATTGCAATTAAGGATTTCCACGATAATTTAATTGGTTCGATATCATTCCATTTTGTCCAAGCACATCGTTAGGCCTGAGTAACAGCATTGGCTTTTCTTTGCTCTTCCTCGAACATCCTGACTTCTTCGCTCACCATGTCTCTTTTTCCTTTTGGGTCCACTTTGGAGAATACCTTTTTGCTCGTGATACCCAGCCCAGCTCGATTGGTTTGAGTGACGCCTATGATGTCTTTGATTCGTAGGCTGCATTCCGCCTCCTTGGCGGTCTTAACGGCCGACCACTTCGTACCTGATTTTATTTCTGGATACGCCTTCCGAATGATATCGTCGGCTGAGTCCTTCATCATCATGTGAAGGCGTACTTTCCCAATTTTGAATTCTTCTACCAGTGAGGATATTGGGAGCTGTAGGTTTCCAGAATTGGTATATAAACCCACTTTAGAAAATATATATATATATATATATATATATATATATATATATATATTAAATATAAGATTTGTAAACACATTTTAGATACATACAGTTAAATGATCAAACAGTTCTATTTCTAACAATTCAATTTAGTATAAGTCAACAAAGTTAAATAGTTCCAAGAATAGTAATCTACTATTAACAATCCGATTAAATATCAGTCATTTGTTTATTCACATTTAAACGATCAAACAATTCTATTTCAAACAATTCAATTTATCATAAGTCATTTGTTTTCATTCTGTTTAAATATCAAACAATTCTATTTAACCCATAGATACGTACCCGTCAGGTGCTACTATTCCGGGCCAGAGTGGACCTGGGAGTATTCCTCAAAGCTCCTGCATTACTGGAACCTCGCCATCTGATTGCTTGATGTCATATCCAGGACACTTATTGGGTGGGGGCGGTCTGCAGGGATGGAGTCGGTATATTCTACAGTTGCAACCGACTGGATTGCCAATAAATTGACGTTGATAGATTGAACAGTGTTTAACTCATAGGTGGGAGGATAAGAGGATTCATAGCTTTCCCAAGAGTATTAGTCCAAAAGTGAAGTTGAAAGTAAAAGTACAACAAGAGTTCGAACTCGCTTACTTTGATGTCGCAGTCCAGCACGTTAGCCACTATGCCACGGGGACTTCCTCCTTCTTACAACCTTAAGAGATTGATGTTTACATTCTTTGTTTTCATCTATCGTAAATCATATTATCCAACTTATGAACACCTGTAACCATTTTAATTCGGGTAAATATTGCTAGTTGTTAGAATTCGGGGAGCGATTTAGTCTATAGAATACACATTTTTTAGCATTAAAATAATCAACAAAAATATAGAATAAGAACATTCTAGAATAACAGGATCAGAAACTAATTAACAGAAAATTTTTTAGGCTCTAAAACAAATAAGTAAAAATACGAATCTGATTGGTCCAGAAATGTCTACGCGCGTAAATTTTAGGACTGCAATAAAACTATTTTTTGATCCACTACTAAAGTATAAGTAATGAAGAATTAAATCAACCAGGTCAGTTGTCGGTCATTCAATTCATTTCTTCCACGGCCAAAAAGTCATGCCGTCTACTACCCAAAAAGGTCTTTTCACTATTGGTCATGACCGAGCCGCAGAGAATCGCGATTAAGATTCAAAGAAAAAGACTTGCGAATTTTCTTTCATCAATGCGACACGCTGTCGCCAAAATCTTTAGAAAAAACACCGTGCGGACTTAATGAAAACAAAGACCCACACTCGCGGTCCATCATTCATATGCACACACGCATGCCCACATATGTGAGTGAAGACAATTATTTTTATCCAACTTAGCCAACCATGGAACCATTTATTTAATGGACTTTATTAACATTTAAACACACACACACACACGGGTGAACAATCTTATTTTCATTTAACTGGCCATAACTGCATTTCTACAAAGGCCACTCGCACATTATGTTTTTCATTTATGTTTTGTTATGAATATTAAATTATTTGTTTTCTAATGTTCGTTGTTGTCACATTCCATTTGTTTTACGTGCTTGTAAAAATATGTGTTGTATTTGGGGTGGAACTAATCGTAATACCCGTAAAATATGGACGAGAACTCACTCTCACTCCTTACATGCACCCACTACAAGTTCTCTAGTTGTGGAATTCTCAATACAAAAAATACGTCTTGTCAGTAAAAAAAATGCAGAACGCTAAAAGAATGTGGATAATTTTCCCCTCTTCTTACATGTTTCTAGGCGTCGCTGATTGGCCAGTCTCCTCCTCCTCCGGCTGCTGCTGCTGACTGGCAAAACTATAAATAGGATGGACGATTCTCATGGCATATTATGTCCCAAAACTAATTCCTTCCTGGCCAGACGTACGGGATATGCGATTGATTTGGGATCGGATTGGGTTTTGGTGGTATTTGGCCGGACGAGAATGCGTGACGCGACTACCTGGGAAGCCCAGCAACCACATCTCGAGGGCGAGACAGACCCATTTCTCGAGCCTCTGGGAGCTGTCCCCACCCCAGGTTCTAACCCACTCTGGAGAGGCTAGGTTTATTGTCTGGCGCCTGAGGCGCCCCTTTTTAGAGGAATGTCGACGGTGCCCGATGCATTTTTGTGTTAGCCAAGCATGTCTATGCTACGGCCCGGCACCTGAACCTACATTAAAAAAAGCCTTGTGCCGCACTCAGCTGTTTGGTGGGTCGTGAAACAAATAACTGTACCCCAAAACTTGTCCAACTAGTTATATTAATTGATTAACTTACAAACTCATATTTTACTTCTCCCAGTTTCACGGCAAATACGATTTTGAGTTTCAATAGAAAAAATTAATGAAGATGCAAATTGGTGCCCCAATAAAACCATTAATATATATATATATATATGTGTGTGTGTGTGTGGTTGGTTGGTTGGTTTTATGGCCTATCAACCTTTGTACGTTATTTAACGCCAAATCCATTTTTATGAAAATAGTTCTATTTCAAACAATTCAGTTTAGCATTAGTACACATATTGATTGTCAAAAACGTTTCTATTTCAAGCTATTCAGTTTAGTCAAACAGTTCTAATTCAGCTTATTCAGTTTAGTATAAGTACAGATTTTGTTTACTCACAGTTAAATGTCAGTTCTATATTAAACAATTCAGTTCAGTGTAAGTAGAGTTTCAATGTCAAAAACAGTTCCATTTCAAATAATTCAGTTTAGCATAAGCACACAGTTTGAATGTAAGTACACAGTTTCTTTGTCAAAGACGTTTCTATTTCAAGCTATTCAGTTTAGTCAAACAGTTCTAATTCAAACAATTCAGTTTAGCATAAGTATGCAGTTAGTTCTATTTAACCCATAGATAGGGCCTTATCAGGTGCTTCCATTCCGAGCCAGAGTGGACCTGGAAGCAATGGCAATGAAGGGGTACTCTGCATTCCTGAAAGCTCCAGCATCACTGGAGCCTCACCATCGGATTGTTTAGTATCATATCCAGGACACTCATTTGTGGGGGGAGGTCTTACCCCTCTGCAGAGAAGCAATCAGTATATTCTACAACATCCAGCCGACTGGGCAAATATATATATATGTGTGTGTGTGTGTGTGTGTGTGTGTGTGTGTTCTGTTGAAGACTGCAAGGTGTTTTCTTTTCAAATCTTTAAGTGAAGACGTTGAAGTCTTCTTATTATTTTCCTTATATCTGGGTCGGGGTCGTAACCACCCCTCCTAATGGAATGAGCCAACTATATATCATTAAAAAAAACACTCCAAATAAATATAAAAACTCACATCAACTCACAGAAACAAACACAACCTCTGAGAACGACCAGCGAATTGGTGGAAAGCGCTTGGGGCTAGTATGAGGCACTTTCTTCACCACCTCGTCCCCGACATAAGGAAAATAATTAACTGCAAAGAAGGATTACCCTACCTCCCCAAAGCTCCAAGACTGGAGTCTCATCATCAGAAGCAGTTTAGAGTCATATCTAGGACATTCGTTGGAGGTGGGGGTCTCACCACGTCGGCGCATTCTACAGATGCAACTAACGGAGAGGTATTTTTGTGTGTATATATATATAAAATAATAATAATAAATACATATTCAAACCTGACCGATAAAATGAAACGCAGTTTCTACCAAGCAGCGGTCGTGTTGATACTGCTGTATGGATGCACCACTCGGATGCTAACAAAACGACTGGAGAAGAAGCTAGACGGCAATTACACAAGTATGTTGCGAGCAATATTGAATAAGTCCTGGCGGCAACACCCCACAAAGCACCAACTATACGGCCACCTACCTCCCATCACGAAAATTATCCAAGTTAGACGAACCAGTCCTATAGGACACTGCTGAAGAAGCAGAGACGAGCTCATAAGTGATGTACTCCTATGGACCCCCACATATGGCCGAGCAAAAGCAGGACGACCAGGTAGAACAGCAGCTATGTGAGGATACGGGATGTAGCGATGAAGACATGCCTGAGGCGATGAACGATAGGGAAAAGTGGCGAGAGAGGGTCAGGGATATCCGTGCTAGCGGCACGACATGATGATGATGATGATGACTTTTTATATATATTTAATAGCATGGATGTTTATCTGCGACATCCATACTATTAAATATATATAAAAACTATGAAATTCCTCAATTATTCTATACGCGAATAATCTACACCCATTGTTTTCGGACGCTGACTGGATATTTCTGATATAAAAACTAATATATATATATATATATATATATATATATATATATATTATTATTATAGCTCTATCACACATATTGAGCACTCTCCAAATTATATCGCATTTGGTCTGCCACAAACACACCAAATGAAATAGTGGCGACTATACATTGTTATAATATATATATATATATATATATATAGTAGAGGTTTATGGTTCTCACTAGCCCACTTGGTGAGTTAATGGTGGACCATATTTTGTAGTATGATAAATAGGGCTCTAGGACTTTTATATATATATATATATATATATATATATATAAAAGTCTTATCATTGATATAGAGCCCTATGCTCCCCCATGGGGGTTGAGCTCTCTGGCGAAGGAATTGACGACCACCGTTAGCGTAATGCAAGGCTCTTCGAAAGAATTGAGCTCTCTGGTAGCCGATAGGGTATGAAAAAATGTAAACAAAGGCTGCTGCTGCTGTTTGCTAAAAATAAAAATACCTAAAAATTCCCTTAGCAAACGTAGTCCGCTTGTGGTCGTGTGGTCTGAAGCCTCAGTCTATCGTAAAGTTGGACGGGTTTCGATTCCGGCTTCGAGCGCTCTGCGTGTCTAGCCACACTGAAGAGTTCTGATAGAACGAAACAGTCTGTCTGTGGATGACTATATATATATATACATGTGTGTGTAGTAGGCAGTATTTATTCATTATTGACACCACAGTCTATTTAGTTTTTATACTGCTTATCTTTTTGCTTGGTGAGTAGAGAATTCGCTAATGGCCCGGGAGACCGGTACTCAGTCTCAGGTCGAGTGTTACCAAAGGTTTAAAAATGGTACTTGATGCTTCCTTGCCTAACACCCAGCATTGTAAGGTACGGATCAAGGGTTAAGTTGATGCAATCCAAGGAAAAGAGAAGCGCCCTTCCATACACCTCGGTGTCGTAGCTATTGAAAAGGGAACCCTCGGGTCGCTAAATTTACTTTTTGATTTGTTTTAAAGTACCTAACAACATATATATATATATATATGAAAAGTAAATAAAGGATTGTAATCCGACAATATGTAGAAAGACTGATAACAACGATCCAAGTGGAAGGAGAGATTTATTGAGAGGTCGACACAATAGCGTTACGGTTCTACTGAATGATGAATGTTTAGAAATGTAAAATACAATAACCTTTTTTTTTATGTATTTTACATTTCTAAATATCCATCGTTGACTTAAATTCGTTAATATCGCCCCACATGGTCCTGATGATGGTTCAGTAGAGCCGAAACGCTGTAGTGTCGACCGCTCAATAAATCTCTCCTTCCAAATGGATCGTTATCAGTATTTCTACTTATATATATATATATATATAAACATGTTTGGCTGAATACTACGGATTGTTTTTTTTAAAATCTTCAAGTGAAGACGTTCGAGTCTTCTCACTAGTCTTCTTCTGTCTGGGTCAAGTTCGTTAAGAAAGTACCCAATATTAGTTTAAGCGCTTTCGACCATTTCGCTGGTCATCTTCAAGGGTCGTGTTAGATCGTTTGATGCTGTGAGTTTTATTAATATTTATTTTGAGTGTTTTTTATTTTCATTTTTTATTTTCATTTTTTTATTGATGGGGTTGGCTCATTTTGTTACGGTGGGTGGTTTGTTAAGGAATATGTTTAATATGTTTATAGTTGTGGCGAATACTATTTTATTTATAGCAGTTTTCTTAAAAGCTTTTTATAGTTATTGCTGCGAGGATTTGTTAACGGTTTTTATTGTTATTTTTATATATGATTTTTGTATTGTTACTAAGGATCTTTCTTATATCTGGGGATTTACGTTTTTCAGTGTCTTTGTTATGTTTTATAGAGCTAGTACGTAAGGCGACGGGAGAGTGTGGTTGTTGTATAACCAATGCATGTATTTGTGTTGTATAGTCACAATCATGATACATATACATGCGGAAACAAAATCAACCATAATGACGAGTAAACACACTCCTTTAGAAAAATATACCCCTCACACTTTATTCGAAATGGTTGGAAAGGGTTGCGCAAGGGTTATGTGTGAGAAGTGAGTAGGAGACTGAACAGAGACTGCAACATATTGACCCTCAGTTCCTCCGTCGTTAGCAGCACTTCTTTCTTGTTCTGCTCAACCGGGGGCCCTGAGGGCCCAGCCCTCTGCTGAGAGCTGGTTCTCACTGCCTCGAACTGCAACAACTCACTCCAAACTAATTGAACTTCCTGTCGCACCGGGTTATATCATTGTTTGACATCCACCTGCTTCTTGTGAGCGTCGCATCTGCACCCAATTCAACCCGTCCACAGTCAAGGTTATACCTTGATATCTTCGACCGGATGCACCTGTTCCTTGATTGACGGTTGGATCGGAGGTCAGTATGTTACATTTGGTGATATCTTATTTTCCGAGAGACACTTGAAATGGACATGTGAATTTATACACTACATTAGTTTGAATTAGGGGAGTTTTAAATGAGTTTGTGTTATTCTTAACGATAAGGTTTGACGCTTTTCATTAAGCGTAGTAGATAAAGAGTTTTATTTGTTTTTGAGGTTCAGTGTGTTTAACATGTTTCATCATCATCATCATGTCGCGCCATCAACGCGGATATCCCTGACTTTCTTTCGCTGCCACTCCCTGTCGTCCATTGCTTCCGGCAGCTCTTCAGGGCTACATCCCGTATCGGTACAGAGCTGCTGTATGTAGGTTCGAGCTGGTCGTCCTGTCTTTGCTCGTCCATGTGTAGGGATCCAAAGGAGTACATCACTTACGAACTCGTCCCTACTTTTCCAGCTGTGTCTCGCATGTCTAGTTCGTTTAATTTTGATAGTTTTCGTGATGGGTGCTTGCAGCCCAAGTATACAATATATATATATATATATATATATATATACAGAGATAGATAGATAGATAGAGAGAAAGAGAGAGAGAGAGAGAGAGAGAGAGAGAGAGAGAGAGAGAGAGATCCAAGTTAGACTAGCGTAGACGAAGTTAAAATCGCTTGTTCTGATGATCACATTGGTATAAAAACTGACAGTTACCAAACGTCACTGACACTGTCACTACGCTATTTCAGCTTAGATCTGCACATGCTTTATCATCGATATTGAGTAGTGTTAGTTCACGTGGATTAATGGCTAACGTACTAGACTACGAACTCGGTGTAAGCGATTTCAAACTCCAGTCGCGTTATTACATTCACTTTTCTGACTAATACCTTTGGCCAAGATATAAACCCTTTTATTTTCCCACCTACCAATGCGTTAAACCATATCATTGCTGTTATTCGAAAAATAGCTTTGGCATTAAATAATCCACGAAGGTTGATATGCCATTAAACGAAAGCACCAAACCGTTATTGTGTACTGTTTATTCATAAATACTGCAAACGACATAATTTATATAATTAATCGAGTGGGCTACGATATTCATATAATGACGTCATCTCTACTGTTCATGGCTTTTTGACCAAAAGGATCCATGCACTGCAACACTGGTTGAAGTAATGTGTGGACTGCCATTGGGACTATGTTGATAAATGAACGTCATTTGTTCTTGTTCCACGAGAGTATCTTGGTTAGCCGATAAACTTTTCAGCCGACCCTCGTATATATATATATATATATATATATATATATATTATAAGAGTGGTGGTTGTCACTAAATCACTTTGTGGGTATGGGTCGAACCAAGTGCAATATAATATGGAGAGTGCTCAATATCTAGGATAGAACCATTATATAATAATAATAAATAAGTATATATTAGATATATATTTAATCCATGTTTTGCAAAAAACTTCATGAAACCCAGGGTTACAGAATATTTTCCATGGATTAAATATACATATATCTAAGATATATATATATATATGCTTTTGTGTAGACATGAGTTAATAATATTTTAAAGTTTATTATCTTGCTAAAACCCGTCCTAAGAAGGAGATTTTAAGCTCGTCTACATAATATTTTATCATTATTACTTGTTTAAGCTAAATTTCGAGATTATCTTACAAATTACTAATCATGTATCGAGTTTAGATACAAAGAAAGGAAGGAAGGAAAGATAGGAAGGAAGAAAGAAAGAAAGAAAGAAAGAAAGAAAACCACTGAAAGTGTAAAAAGCCTGAAAGAGAATTCTGCAAACCATTGCGCTGCGGCAAGGTAACCAAGTACGTTATTGACTTTCAAGGCTATCGTAACTCTCTACCCAACAACCCCACCACCACCACCACCACAAAAAAAAAAAAAAGAAAAGAAAAAAAACGAAAGAAAAAGGTGTCAAACGTATCTTTTCTTACAATAAAGGTACAGGCACCATTTTGCTAGAGGTGACATATTAATCTTTGTAAGTCATGGATAGTAAGTTAATGTCACATTGGTTGATCCCCGATTATTTTACTCCCGCCAAATTGGGTGTAGCCCCGAAAATATCAGTTTTCTTTTAAAGACTGACAATAAGTAAATAGAAAAGAAAGATCCAGATAAATTCCTTTTCTACCTTTGTAGGAAGTTTCATCACGAACAGGTGAAAATGGGTTGTCGCTTTGAATAAAGAAAACATATAAATCTTACCGCTGTAAAATGCTGTTTTTGAATCTACGTTAATGAGTAGGGACAGTTTGTTTGTCTGTCCTCTATAGACGGACAAAATGTTTGATGGAAAGCAATCTAATTGGTAATAGATTTTTATTGTAAAAATCATTTCTAATGCATTTTTATAATAAAATCATTTCCAATGCATCTTTATAGTAAAAATCATTTCCAATGCATTTTTATCATAAAAATCATTTCTAATGCATTTTTATAATAAAAATCATTTCCAATGTATTTTTATAGTAAAAATCATTTCCAATGCATTTTTATAGTAAAAATCATTTCCAATGCATTTTTATTGTAAAAATCATTTGTAATGCATTTTTATAGTAAGAATCATTTCCAATGCATTTTTATTGTAAAAATCATTTCGAATGCATTTTTATAGTAAAAATCATTTCCAATGCATTTTTATAATAAAAATCATTTCCAATGCATTTTTATAATAAAAATCATTTCCAATGCATTTTTATAGTAAAAATCATTTCCAATGGACTTTTAGCGTAAAAATCATTTCCAATGCATTTTTATAGTAAAAATCATTTCCAATGCATTTTTATAATAAAAATCATTTCTAATGCATTTTTATAGTAAAAATCATTTCTAATGCATTTGTATAGTAAAACTCATTTTCAATGCCTTTTTATAATAAAAATCATTTCCAATGCATTTTTATAATAAAAATCATTTCCAATGCATTTTTATAGTAAAAATCATTTCCAATGGACTTTTAGCGTAAAAATCATTTTCAATGCATTTTTATAATAAAAATCATTTCCAATGCATTTTTATAATAAAAATTATTTGCAATGCATTTTCATAGTAAAAATCGTTTCCAGTGCATTCTTAAAACAAAAAATATTTTCAAATGTTTGATAAGAATTATAATAATATTTTCAATGTTCTATTGCTTGTTTTAAAAATTGCACTTTTCCTAATTTTTCTTTCTACTGATTTATATGGTTTTAATTATTCCAATCTAATATAAATTATTTGCAAACAATTTCTCGGTTTCGAGTATTCCTATTTAATACAAATAATTCATTCTTAATTATATGATTTAAATATCTATTATTATTTAATAATCATTTGTCTGTACAGTTAAGAGCTTCATGTATTCCTGTCTTATGCAAAAAATTTAGGGTCACTCGATTGGGTCTGTAGAATACGCTGACTGTATATCTACAGAAGGGTAAGACCACCCTCTAAGGAGTGTCTTGATGTGACACTAAGTTGCATCAGATAGTGAGGCTCTTGTCCTGGAGTTTAGGGAATATAGAGTACCCCTTCATTGCCATTACTCCCAGGTCCACTCTGACCTAGAGTGGTAGTATCTGCTACTGTCCCATCTGTGGATTAAAAATAACTAGTGTCCATGGTATGAAACTGAGTTGTGTCAAATAGTGAGGCAGCAAGAAGACCAGACCTAATGATAATTAACGAAAAAAAAAAGAAAGAAAAGATAAGAAAAAAGAAAAGGAAAGAAAAGAAAAGAAAAAAGAAAAGAAAAAAGAAAAGATAAGAATAAAAGAAAAGAATAAAGAAAAAAGAAAAGAAAAAGGAAAGAAAAGAAAAAGAAATAAAGAAATAACGAAAAAGAAAAAAGAAAGAAATGAAAATAATAAAAAGAAAAAAGAAAAGAAAAGAATCAAAGAAAAGAATAAAGAAAAAAAGAAAAGTGAAGAAAAAAGAAAAGACAAAGAAAAAAGAAAGAAAGAAAAAAAGAAAAGTAAAAGAAAAAAGAAAGAAAGAAAAAAGAAAAAAGAAAGAAAAGAAAGGAAAAAGAAAAAGAAAAGAAAAAAGAAAAGAAAAGAATAAAAGAAAAGAATAAAGAAAAAAAGAAAAGTGAAGAAAAAAGAAAAGAAAAAAGAAAGAAAGAAAGAAAAAAGAAAAGAAAAAAGAAAAGAAAAAGAAAAAGAAAAAAGAACAAAGAAAAGAAAAAAAAGGAAAGTAAAGAAAGAAAAGAAAAGAAAAAAGAAACGAAAAGAAAAAAGAAAAGAAAAAAGAAACGAAAAGAAAAAAGAAAAGAAAAAAAGAAAAAAGAAAAGAAAAAGAAAAAAGAAAACAAAAAAGAAAAAGAATAAAAGAAAAGAAAAAAAAAGAAAAGAAAAGAATAGACAAGAAAAAAAGAAAAGAAAAGAAAAGAAAATAGAAAAAAGAAAAGAAAAAGAAAGAAAAGAATAAAATAAAAGAAAATAGAAAAAAGAAAAGAAAAAGAAAAGAAAAGAATAAAATAAAAGAAAAAAGAAAAAAGAAAGAAAAGAATAAAAGAAAAGAAAAGAAAAGAAAAAAGAAAAGAAAAAATAAAGAAAAGAATAAAAGAAAAGAAAAGAAAAGAAAAAAGGAAAGAAAAGAAAAGAAAAAAAGAACATGTGAAAATAAAAGAAAGCAAAAATAGAGACAAATACTCAAACCTAATAAAGAAAACTGTGGAGCATGAAGGTGATTGAGATACCAGTTGAAACCCAGTAAAAGATCCTCAGCTAACGTTGGTGTGAAAAACTCGCTAGGATTGTAATAAATATAAGTAAAAAGTAAAGTTGGCGACCATAGTCGAGAGTAACCCGAAGGCTCTCTTTTCGATAGCTACTACACCAAGGTGTAGGGGAGGGCGCTACTCCTTCCCTGGATTGCTCTACTTTACCCTTGATGCTGAGTGTTAAGCAAGGAGGCATCAAGTACCATTTTTTGAGTCTTTGGTATGACTCGACCTGGGATTGAACCCAGGTCTCCCGGGCCATTGGCGAACACTCTAACCGCTAGGCCAATTATAATAATAATGAGAAGAATTCTAGAGACTTGGGGAGACTTGCTGGCGCACAAACTCTAATGAGAAACCATTGGCTAACGCTGGTGTGAAGAGCTTTCAAAAGAATAATAATAATAATAATAAGAAGAAGAAGAATAGAATTTAAAGAAATGGATCAGAGAACAAGAAAACTAATGACTATTCGAAAGGCCTTATATATCAGAGATGACATTGACAGATTGTATGTGTCAAGAAAAGAAGGAAGAGGACTTACCAGCACTGAAGACAGCGTTGATGCATCGATTCAACGACTTGAAGACTACATAGAAAAGCACGGAGAAAGACTGATTACTGCCACCAGAAACAATACTGACAATACGAGGACCAACAGAACGACAATAACTAGAAACCAAAAATGGGAAGAAAAACAACTCTATTGAAGTTTTAAGCGTGTAATAAGCAACATCTCACCCAAGAAAACATGGACGTGGCTAAGAAAGGGAAGGCTTAAGAAAGAAACTGAATCTTTCCTTGTAGCTGCACAAGACAACGCCATAAAAACCAATCATACGAAAGCAAGAATAGATAAGACGCAACAAAACAGTAAATGTAGGTTATGTAATGATAGAGAAGAAACGATCAATCACATAATAAGTGAATGCTGCAAATTAGCACAAAAAGAGTGTAAGATTAAACATGACTGGGGAGGCAAGGTGATCCACTGGGAATTGTGCAAGAAATTTAAATTTGACAATACAAACAAATAGTATATGCATCTGCTGTGGAGACTGAGACACAAACTCCTACTAGGGGATTTTGACATACAAACGAATCCTTTAATCTCGGCCTAAAGACCAGACCTAATAATAATCAACAAAAAAAGAGAATTTGTAAAATTGTGAACTTTGCTGTCCCGGCTGACCACGGAGTAAAATTGAAAGAAAATGAAAAGAAGGATGAGTACTGCGACCTTGCTAGGGAATTGAAAAAACTATGGAACGTTGGTACAGTCACCGAAGGATTAATAAAGGGACTGGAGGACTTGGAAATAAAAGGACGAGTGGAGACCATCCAAACTACTACATCATTAAGATCGGCCAAAATACTGAGAGGAATCCTGGAGACTTGAGGAGACTTGCTGTCTCTCACATTTCAGTGAAAGACCATTAGTTAACGCTGATGTGAAAAACTCTCAAATAATGATAATAATTATAATAATACAGTCAGAATGTGAAGGAAGGCAAAAAAACTGGACAAATACCTGGACATTGCTAGACAACAAGAAAATCTATAGAATATGAAGGTGACAGTGTTACCAATTATTGTCGAGCTCCTTGGAATAATTTTAAAAAATTGGAAGAGAAAATGGAAGAATTGGATATCCAGGGTTGGGTGAAACCGTTCACATTACTGCAGAACTAAAAAGCTGCTGAGGAGAGTCCTGGAGACTTGCTGTCATTCAGACTTCAGTGAAAACCCATTAGTTAAATTTGGGGCTAAAAAATTGCCTGAATAATAATAATAATAATAATAATAATAATAATTAGGAAATATGAAAGTGACGGTGATACCAATTCTAATTGATGCACTCGGAACTATCCCCAAAGGCTCGGTAAAGGGACATGAAGGCTTAGAAATTAGAGGACTAGAAGTGATCATCCAGACTACAGTATTACTAAGATCAGCAAGAATACTGAGAAGTGTCCTGGAGACTTGAGGAGACTTGCTGTCGCTCAAACTCCAGTGAAAAATCATCGGCTGACGCTGTTGTGAAAAACCTCTCAAAGGAGTAAAATAATAATAATAATAATAATAATAATAATAATAATAATACATGTATCAAGAAAAGAGGAAAGAAGAGGACTTGTCAGCATCGAAGACAGCGTTGACGCATCGATACAACGACTCGAAGACTACATAGGAAAACACGAAGGAGGACTGATTCTGATAAACGATACTGACAACACGATGGACAACAGAATGACACTAACTAGGAAACAGAAATGAGAAGAAAAACAACTCTATGGGCGTTTTAAATGATTAACAAACAACTTCTCACACGAGAAAACCTGGACGTGGCTAAGAAAAAGAAATTTTAAGAGAGAAACAGAATCTCTCCTAATAGCAGCACAAAACAACGCCGTAAAAACCAATCATTTCAAAGCGAGAATAGATAAGACGCAACAAAAGAGACGAAACCTTCAATCACATAATAAGCGAATGCTGCAAATTAGCACAGGAGTATAAGACTAGACACGACTGGGTGGCCAAGGTGATCCACTGGGAGATGTGCAAGAAATTTAAATTTGACCATACGAACAAATGGTATATGCACAACCCAGCATCTGTCCTAGAAAATTACACACATAAACTCCTATGATACAGACGGATCACCTAATCTCGGCCAGAAGACCAGACCTTATAATAATCAACAACAACAAAAAAAAAAGAATTTGCAAAATTGTCGACTTTGCTGTCCCGGCTGACCACAGAAGAAAACTGAAAGAATGTGAAAAGAAGGATAATTACCTCAACCTTGTTAGAGAATTGAAAAACTATGGAACATGAAGGTGACAATTATACCAGTTGTGATTGGTGTTTTTGGTACTGTAACTAAAGGATTATTAAAAGGACTGGAGGACTTGGAAGTTGGCGGACGAGTGGAGACCATCCAAACAACAGTATTATTGAGAACGGCCAAAATACTGAGAAGAGTCATGGAGACTTGAAGAGACTTGCTATCACTCAAACTCCAGTGAAAGACCATCAGCTAATGCTGATGTGAAAAACTCTAAAGGAGTAAATAATAATAATAATAATAATAATAATAATAATAATAATAATAATAATAATCCCTTCTATACAATTATAGCATAAAGTAAATATCTTCAATTTGCACACAGTATGTGGTAATCAAGTATTCGTATCTAATATAAGTAATTTGCACACAGTAGAATTATTTCAAGTATTCCAATCGAATACTAATAAATTTATGACTTAATTATATAGTTTAAAAAGAACTATTTCTGGTAAATATTAATTATATGGTTTCAAGTCGCAAATAATAAAATTCTTTGGTAAAGAATTTTAGTTTCAGGTATCAAGTATTCCTATGTAATACAAATAATTTTCAAACATCTATTTGACCGAAAAATGGAATGCTAAAAGAAGAAACCACGCTGGGTCAGAGTGGACCTGGGAGTAATGACAATAAAAGGGTACCCCACACTCCCCTTCCAGAGCCCTGAAAGTAGAACTTCACAAACCAGATGCAATTTAGTGTCATATTCGCAACACCCCTTTTTTGTGGGTTGGTGGTGGATCCTTTCAGCAGAGGTTGCAATCAGCGTATCGTAAGCCACCGCCCTCAACCACAACAGAGTGACAAAAATTTGGGTTAGTTGGCCTTTCCTCATTACAATCTCGAAGTAAGGTTTAAGAGTTGGGCTGTAATTAGGAAAAAAAAAAAAATTTGACTAATATGATGGGCCAAACCTATGAACCTCCGGTGGGAACGTAAACTTTGATGAATACCTGAGATATACACGCCCCTAGAAATATTTGCAATGATATAAGGTGATGAGATTTTGGGCGTCTCCTTCATAAGTCAGACGCCATTTCTTTACGTTATTGTATGAAGCGTATAGAAAAGTTTCCTTGCCGATAAAGATAACGATTTTTATCAATATAATAAACATGTACACCTGTAAGAAAAAGTAATTATGAGCGCAAAAAACATATAGAGACTTGTTGACAACCAACTATCTGTTCCCACCTTAAGGCAAGAATTAAAGCATGTTACCTGTTCATCTTACCTTGCTTATGTTGTAAAAGTTTAGAAAATGGCCGCCATTTTCTTTAAACTTGGCTTTTTTTGTTTGCCCTGTATAACACTATGTAACACGAATTTGTTTTTGGTTATTACGTGTTATCTTTTGATTGTTTAAGTTGTAAAAGTATAGAAAATGGCCACCATTCCGTTCAAACTTGTTTTTCCCCTGTATAACACTATGTAACACAAATTCGTTTGCGGATATTATGTGTTATCTCTTGATTGTTTAAGTTATAAAAGTATAGAAAATGGCCACCATCCCCTTCAAACTTGTTTTTTTTTTTTTTGCCCTGGATAACACTATGTAACACAAATTTGTTTGTGGATATTATGTGTTATCTCTTGATTGCTTTCTATGTTGTAAAAACATAGAAAATATCCATTATTCTCTCCAAACGTTGCTTTTCTTCCCTGAATAACACTACGTAGCACAAATTTTGTTCCTGGATAATATCCATTAATCCCTTCAAACTTTGTTTTTGTGCTCTGTATATTGAAACATTTTCATTTGCCTACCGTCCTAATTAAACAGCATATTAATCACACATGTATTTATACTAAAGTTGGTTGGTTGGTTGTTTGGGTTTTATGGCATATCAACCTATGTAGGTTATTTAATGCCAAATCCATTTTTATACAAATAATCAGTTCGATTACAAACAAATGAGTTTCGCATAAGTACAGTTTAACTCTCAAAAACATTTCTATTTTAAGCTAAAACAGTAAACCCTCGAAATCACGGTTTATTTCTATTTGACCCAGAGATAGGACCCTAATCAGGTGCTGCCACTCCAGGTCAGAGTGGAACTGGGAACGATAGCAATGAAAGGGTACTTGGCATTCCCTAAAGCTCCAACATTACTAGAGCTCCACCATCAAATTGTTTAGTGCCATATCCAGGACACTGGTTGGGGGGGGAGGTTTACCCCACTGTAGTGAAGCAGTCGGTGTATTCTACAGCCCCAGCTTACTGAACAACGAGTACTAAAATTAATAAAAAATGGACAAAGATGTTTAAAAGTGAGACATTTTTCGAAATTTGTAACTGTATGTAAATCACTTTTATGTACCAGCCCCCTCCCCAATTAGTCCTTCATAATGTTTTAGTTATATGCTCCTGGGTTGCAGCATTCAATTTTCAGTATATCTTGGTAAAAGCACTCACCTCTCTTTTCTAAATATGTGCACATAGTTTCCTAAAGATTATCAAGATGCGCGTCAAAGATATGAAATTTCAGCCAATTTGGCATTAGTTTGATATGGTTTTAAGTAGGATAAAAACATCTTTCTTAAAAATGTCCAAACAGTGAAAAAAAAAGTCATGCATTCTAAAAATAGACCTAAGTTAGACTAATCGACCCCAGACCTTGATTTCAAAATTCCACAGTTAACAGACAAACTATCCGACTGAATTTACTAAAAGAATTTTGGAAAACAAAATTTGGCTCCATCTACAACGTAGATTTCTAAGGATATAAAAAGGACCGATTGTTTGAAGAAAGTCACAGAAGAAAGAGAGAGAGAAGAGATAGCACAGGCTGAAGAAAACTCCTACGAATGTCCTGGATACCCTATGCAATCTGATGGTGAGTCTCCAGTCTTGAAGCTTTGGGGAATGTAGATTACCCCTTCATTACTCCCAGGTCTACTCTGACCCGGAGAAATAGTACTTGTGAGGTTCCATCTATTGGTCAAATAGAACTGTTTGATCATTTTACTGTTTGTAAACAAATGACTAATGTTTAATTAAATTGTTAATGGCACATAAGAATACTTAAAACCATTGAACTGTGCGCTAACGAATGAGGAACGTTAAAAAGAATTATTACTGTTTATTAACAATACTTGAAACTCTTTAACTGTTGACCTGAATTAAATCATTAATATATAAGTATAATAGTATATAAATATATTCATCATCATCATCATGTCGTGTCACCAGCATGGATATCTCTGACTCTCTCTCGCCACCACTCCTGATCGTTCATAGCTTCCGGCAGGTCCTCAGGGCTACTCCCCGTATCCTCACAGAGCTGCTGTATGTAGGTTCGAGCTGGTCTCCCTGCTTTTGCTTGGCTATGTGAAGGGGTCCATAGGAGAACATCACTTATGAACTCGTCCCTGCTTCTTCAGCAGTGTCCTGCATGTCTAGTTCGTCTAACTTGGATAGTTTTCGTAATGAGAGAGAGAGAGAGAGAGAGAGAGAGAGAGAGAGAGAGAGAGAGAGAAAGAGAGAGAGAGGTGGCCGTACAGCTGCTGCTTTGTGGGGTGTTGCCTCCAGGACTTATTCGAAATTGCTCGCAGCATTCCTGTGTAGCTGCCGTCAAGCTTTTTCTCCATCCGTTTAGTTAACGTCCATGTAGTGCATCCATATAGCAGTAACGACACGACCGCTGCTTGGAAGAAACTGCATTTCATTAATATATTAGTATATCAATATATTAGTATATTGCAATAGTTGAAACCATTTAGCTGTGTGAAAATTAAACTATGAGAATGGATTGGTTTGATTTGGTTTCTTTATTTAATGGCATATCAACCTTTGTAGGTTATTCAATGCCAAAGCAATTCTCCAAGAAGAACAGTTGTGGTGCTATTTAACCCATAACTGGGAGGATAAAGAGGTTCATACCTTTCCCAAGGGTATTTGCCCGAAAGTGAACGTAATAGCGCGACTGGATGGTTTGGTTTGTTTGGTTTTATGGCATGTAGGTTATTTAACGCCAAGTCCATTTTAATTGTCAAAAACATTTCCATTTCAAACTATTTAAGCAGTTATATATAATAATTCAGTAAAGTGTAAATACAGTTTTAATGTCGAAAAACAGTTCTATTTGAAATAATTCTGTTAAGCATAAGCACGCAGTTTAAGTGTAAGTATGGTTTAATTGTCAAAAACGTTTTTATTTTAAGCTATTCAGTTTACTCAATTCATTTTAGCATAAGTATGCTGTTAGTTCTATTTAACCCATAGGTAGGGCCCTTATCAGGTGCTACCACCTCGGGTCAGAGTTAGCGTGACTGGAGTACGAACTCGCTTACTACGATTCCGCAGTCCATCGCTTTAAACATTACACCACGAGGACACCCCCCTATGAGAGTGGAATAAGTGAAACCGTTTTACTCCATGCAAAATAGAATTATTGGTATTACATAGCAATACTTGAAACCATTTAACTGTGTGTAAATAAAACTATTAGTGCGATTAATACTTGAAAACACTTCACTGTGTGCAAGCAAATGATTAATATTAAATTGAATCATTTGTGTTATATAGCAATAATTGGAACCATTTAACAGTGTATAAACATATAGCGATGGGGATGACATTATTATTAGTAGTAGTAGTATTATTAGGTTTTTGGTTTAAGTTGGCTTTTACGTTGGTTATGTTGGTATTACATTGGTTGCGTTGGTATTACGTTGGTTGTATTGGTATTTCGTTGGTAGCACGTTGGTTGTTATCCGCTCGCTAAATGTTGATGTAAAATAAAGGTGGTGGAGAAGAACGAAGACGTCGTTAGATTTTGTACCAAGGTTTTAATGGTAGCATGAAGTAAAGGGTTTATACTGGTATGTTGAGAGTCTCGTAGGAAGGAAAGAAGGAAGGAAGCTGTTATAGAGTATCATCCAATTCATTTTTCCCTTGGCCTAGAAGAATAGATGCAAGGGGGTCCGTAAACTAGTTGGCTCTCCTCATAGTGGTTGACGCGGCTGTCGCTATTCAAGAGCAGACAATAAAACGTCTGTTCCTATTGACGATTTCTGAGGGAGAGAGAGTTTCGCGGGCTACCTTCAATTTTTGGTGCTGCTAGGAAATATGGTTCGGGCTGAATAGGACAGGTCATCCAGATTGGGTGAAAATGTTCGGCGATTCTAACGGTCAAATTAGATCACGCGCCAAACAAAAATACAAGGTTCTTTCTGCTACAAATAATAGCAATACTTGTGTGCAAACAAATTAGTTCTAATTCATTTAAAAATGAAATTACCAACAAACTATTCACTTACAAAACATATGTATATCCATTTGACTATGTGCAAACAAATGAGTAATTGGAAATAGAATGATTCGTATTAGATAGAAACACTTGAAACCATATAACTGTGTGTAATAAAGGAGGTTAGACTCGTTTAAAAATGTTAGTTACAATAGTTGATATGCCATAAAACCCAACCAAACCAAATCATATATATTTAATATATATGTATAAAGAGGATTTGGCATTAAATAACCTACAATGGTTGATATGCCATAAAACCCAACCAAACCAAATCATATATATTTAATATAAATGTATAAAGAGGATTTGGCATTAAATAACCTACAATGGTTGATATGCCATAAAACCCAACCAAACCAAATCATTTATATATAAAATATATGTTAAAAGAGGATTTGGCATTAAATAACCTACAATGGTTGATATGCCATAAAACCCAACCAAACCAAATCATATATATCTAATATATATGTATAAAGAGGATTTGGCATTAAATAACCTACAATGGTTGATATGCCATAAAACCCAACCAAACCAAATCATATATATTTAATATATATGTATAAAGAGGATTTGGCATTAAATAACCTACAATGGTTGATATGCCATAAAACCCAACCAAACCAAATCATATATATTTAATATATATGTATAAAGAGGATTTGGCATTAAATAACCTACAATGGTTGATATGCCATAAAACCCAACCAAACCAAATCATATATATTTAATATATATGTATAAAGAGGATTTGGCATTAAATAACCTACAATGGTTGATATGCCATAAAACCAAACCAAACCAAATCCTATATATCTAATATATATGTATAAAGAGGATTTGGCATTAAATAACCTACAATGGTTGATATGCTATAAAACCCAACCAAACCAAGCTGCCAGCAAAACCTCGCGTGAAGCTGGGCTATGTGTAGTGAAATTTTATTCAAATAAATTTTCTTAATTGCCTTATGTAAATTAAAATAAAATGACAAAAAAGCATAAAGCCAGGAATGTGCGATACACGATTTGTTGAATAAGAGACGGGTTCATGCCTTTCCGACAAGCAGTAAGGCGAACAGGTTTAACGGGATGACAGTGGATAAAAAGAAATGTCTAAATAAACAGAGACTGACCCAGTATACTCCCCATGACACCTTTCCGGGAAAAGCGGTCACAAAATACAAATAGACTCAAAATTCAGTCGCTATTTGTATTTTTCCCGTATTGTCAATACTTATATGGATTCTCTTTCATGGTTATTTGTGGAGGTGAACTTGGCCTGGTATAATGCGTAATGCCCTCTCACTCAGGGTGTTTCCTCGCATCTAAAAATAAAACCACCTTTTCCTCTAAAAGGACACAAGTGTATCATTATTTCTGAGAATAACTTCTCCCTATCTGGGTGCTAAAATCAGCTATCCCCTTCCTAGACAGTATAAGTCGCGTTATTCGAAGAGAACAAACCTAATATATTTTATTGCAACTCCAACTAGTGAGCCAAAATATTAGTTCCAAATTTCACGAATGATAACAAAGTTTAATTCTCAAGCGAATTCAGAACTGACTCACAAGTAAATAAGAACGACTAAAAGATGTTTTAGTTTGGTTATTAGTGGGTAAAGCGGGAGACCGGGGTTCAATCCCAGGTCGCGTCATACCAAAGACTTTAAAAATAGTACTTGATACCTCCTTGCTTAACACTCAGCATTATAAGGTACGTATCAAGGGTAAAGTGGAGCAATCCAGGGAAAGGAGTTGCACCCTCCCCTATACCTCGGTGTAGTAGCTATTGAAAAGGGAGCCTTCGGATCGTCCTCGACAACGATCGCCAACTTTACTTTTACTTATTAGGTTCAGTGGCATATTAACTTTGAGGGTTGTTTAATACTAAATCCTGTTCATATATATATATATATATATATATATATATATATATTATGACACTATTGGTTGTGACTATCTCACACCCGACGTGCCACAAGTACCATCTTCCTCCATCAAACAACACACTCGATGCACCGCAAACACCACTTTCCTCCATCAAACAACACACCCGATGCACCGTAAGTACCATCTTCCTCCATCAAATCTTTATATCCATCTTCATGCACTTCCACAACCTGTTGACATTATGTTTGCCAAATTTTCATGAGTGTTAATAATATGACTCCACACAGTATATTTAACATATCCGTCACGCACCCACCATCGTATATTAGAATAAAGTATACGTAATATAATATTAAGACAACATAGAAAGCCAGTAAAAGAATCATTATTGTAATCCCACACAAGTCCTCACCTTTTATCCTTACGTCCCAGTCCGATCATGCTTACACGTCAAATCAAAAAATTAATTTCCTTAATTATGCAATGATGATAATTTGCTTTTTAATTAAAATCATCACCATACACACTCAAACATATAAAAACAACGAAAAACAAAAAAGACATAGCTAATACAAACAATTATTGCAACGTCTTAACTCAATATATTCGCTATATTCCTTTCGTACATTCAATCATAGATTACAATGATGTATACGAATTAGAAATGATTTTTACTATAAAAATGCATTGGAAATGATTTTTATTATAAAAATGCATTGGAAATGATTTTTATTATAAAAATGTATTGGAAATGATTTTACTATAAAAATGCATTGGAAAGGATTTTTATTATAAAAATGCATTGGAAATAATTTTTACTATAAAAATGCATTGGAAATACTTTTTATTATAAAAATGCAAAAAAGTCAGGAAACTTATTGAATGCACCACATATTTAACATATCCCTCACGGATACACCATCGGATATCACAATAACGTATACTTAATATAACATTAACACAGCATAGACAGCTAAAAATTATCATTGTGATCAAGTCCCCACCTTTTATCCTTGCGTCCCAGTCCGATCATGCTTACACGTCAAATCAAAAAAATTAATTTCCTTAATTATGCAATGATGATAATTTGCTCGTTAATTAAAATCATCCCCATACACACACTCACACACATAAAAAACAACGAAAAACAAAAACGACATTGCTCATAAAAACAATTATTGCAACGTCTTAACACAATATATTCGCTATATTCCTTACGTACATACAATCATGGTTTTTGCCCAGTCAGCTGGGGCTGTAGAATACACTGACCCCCCCTAATGAGTGTCCTTGATATGACACAAAACAATCTGATGGTAAGGTTTCAACGGTGCTGGAGCTTTGGGGAATGCGGAGTACCCCTTCATTGCTATTGCTCCCAGGTCCACTCTGGCCCGGAGTGTAGCACCTGATAAGGGTCCTATCTATGGGTTAAATAGAATTAACAGCATATTTATGCTAAAATGAATTGTTTGAGTAAAACTGAATAGTTTGAAATAGAAATGATTTTTCAATTAAATCGTACTTACATTTAAACTGCGTGCTTATGCTTAACTGAATTATTTGAAATAGAACTGTTTTTCGACATTAAAACTGTATTTACACTTAACCGAATTGTTACATACAACTGCTTGAATCGTTAAAAATGGAAATGTTTTTGACCTTTGAACTGTGTACTTATGCTAAACTGAATTGTTTTAAATAGAACAGATTATTTACATAAAAATGGATTTGGCGTTAAATAACCTACAAAGGTTAATATGCCATAAAACCCAACAAACCAAACCTAATCATGGTTTACTATGATGTATATGTAATATATCATTAACATATAACTTATACAAATTACTATTGCAATCTAACACAAATCATATTCCAGCATAAAATACAAATATTGTATAATACTCTATAGTATATTAAAATACAACATGTCTCGTCACCACGACATTTATTGCGATTCTGTCCCACCATACTACTTCGCCTATTATGCTTACAAATCAAAACCTTATTTTCTTGGTTATGCAATGACAATGATATTTTGTTCCTTAGTTAATATCATCACCACACACACACACACACACACACACACACACACACACACACACACACACACACAAATATATAAAAAAACAAACGAAAAAAATTTTACTCGGTCAATCTGTCTCGACTTTGGCTACACATCGCGTCTCATACATCCAAGAGACAACCTCAAATTTACCGAGGGGCGCATATATCTTCATACATACGCATACTAAATATTGTAGGGAATAAATAAATAAAAAAAAAACAAATTTAAATTGAATTAAAATATACTGAAACTTCCAGAGGCCTCTGACAGGAAGAGGGGTGACGCATGCGCAAGGAACCGTCCCGACAAAAGAAGTAATCTTACTCTCTTTCAGCAGTGACGAGCGGAGTACCAACACCTAGATCGTTCTTGATAACTAGTGGAGGACACCATGCACCCGTCTTTAGATGACGCATTGGCTAACCTTGCCACTGGTAGTAGTCGTCTCTTTTTCACCTTAAATCCATGACTAGACACCAGATTTAGATAAACTCCCAAAAGTGACTAACACGTCGCTAAACCTTTATAAACTGAACACGTTGTTAAAGCTTTAAATACCGAATAAGGACACATATATACCCAAGAAACGACTAACGCATTTTTAACACCTTGAGTGGGAAATTCAACCTTTTCATTTGTATTCAGGAAGAATTTCCCCGCCAGAAATAAAGGAAAAACCTAGAAATAAAGGAAAAATTAAAGATGTCTTCATCTCCTATCTGTTGCTGTCTTCTTCTTTCATGTAATTCTTTAACAGCCTTGTTATCCAAGAAGTTAAACCAGCAAAACAAAAGAGGTGTAAGAACAGAATAACCTCAGATGGAGTCAGATAGCAAACAGTAACACAACTTGCCCCGGGGACCCGATAAGATCACTTATACGTCCACACACAATAATACACAATTCTAACGTTCTTTTTTCGTTCAATTTTTTCGATTTCTTTAATATCTTTTGTTATCTACCTGATGATTGTCGATTATAAAATGGCATGAAACCTGAGGTCGCAGACAAGCTTCCATGTTATCATATATATATATATATATATATATATATATATATATATATATATATATATATATATATATATATATAAACTAATATATATATATATATATATATTAGCTCATTAGTTTGCATAGAATTTAAAGCATACCTACCTAATACTAATAATACTGTTTGATATTAATGATTTGTTTGCACACAGTTAAATGGTTTCAAGTATTGCTCTCTGGCAGTAATAATTATATTTAATATTAATCGTTTGTTTTCACCCTGTCAAGTGGTTTGAAGTATTGCTATCTAATATTAATAATTCTTTTAAATGTCCGGGAGACCAGGGTTCAATCCAAGGTCGAGTCATACTAAAGACTCAAAAAATGGTACTTGATGCTGCCTTGCTTTGCTCGCAGTATAATAAGGTAAGGATCGAGAGTAAAGTGAAGCAATCATGGGAATGGAGAAGCGCTCTTCCCTACACCTCGGTGTAGTAGCTATTGAAAAAGGAGCCTTCGGGTCACCCTAGACTAAAGTCGACAAATTTACTTTCTTAGTTTGGACACAGTTAAATGGATTAAATTATTGCTTTCTAACACTTATAATTCTTATTATTATTTTTTAAGTAGAGGAATTAATATTGTGAATTGAATTACCATGACCAAAAAATACGCCGAACACCTACGCATGATATACGGGAACACTGGACAGCTGTTTCGACCATATTAGGTCGTATCAGCAGTGTATACCGTAATCTCCACCACTGGAGATCGAGCCGAGGTTATTTGGACGCACAATTACCATGACTAGTTGATTGTGTGCGATATGAACTGGTGGCTCAGTTGTAGAGTTTCGGCACTGCAGTCTGTGGTCGCTGGTTCGATCTCCAGTGGTGGAGATTACGGTATAAACTGCTGATGAGACCTAATAAGGTCGAAACAGCTGTCCAGTGTTCCCGTATATCGTGCGTAGGTGTTCGGCGGATTTTCTGGTCATGGTAATTCTATTCACTTATAATACTATTTAATATAAATCATTTGATTTTACAAAATTGAATGTTTTAAGTATTGCTATCTCAGCGCAATTGGACTTCAGCCACCACCTTTAATCACCTTTAAGCTAGAAAAGGGGTTGGGTATTTGTTTGTCACAAGGACAATTTGAAGAATACGGTCGGGAAAATCGTGAAGGGACTAAGGCATGACATGACCAGCCGAGTTAAAGGATCACGCCTCTCCGACCACCTGTCTAGTTCAGTAAGAGCCAAAAGAGGGTGTTGACTACTACGATTCCCGTGTCACCGACTATTCATCCTCAAGGATCTTGTCTTCAAGTCTCACGGGTTGCCATGCAACAGGTGACCTCATTCGGAATATTCTTATCTTTCTACTGTGGTACAGTTAACATAACAGTGATGTGTTTCAATACTGTCATGCAATTAATGTTCGAAATTTATTTTAAAAACGCAACGTATTTCCTTAATATATATATACATATATATATAATCGATAAAAGCAAACAATCTTAAATTAGGGATTTAGTAACCAAACAATCTTAAATAAGGGATTTAGTATATATATATATATATACAATCGACAAAACCAAACAATCTTAAATAAGCGATTCAGTAACTTTTTAGCATTAATTTGACAAAACAAGGATATAAGTTTTAAAATCGGGCCTATGTTTTGTTGGGGAACTAAACACAGTCGTCTCCCTTTTGGGAGAGTTATGGGTGGAGCTTCCTAGAATCACGTGTTGGTTGGTCATGGGACATTTCGAGAAACGAGTTCTACCCTCTTTTTGGTACCAGACACCCGACGAAGAAGATCCCTTCTCTTTCGTCTCCACTTTTTCGGGCAGCACATGCGTGCAAATTATCCTATATGGACTTTTTCCTACATCAGAAGAAATGTAAATTTTTTACCGGCTGCCTTGCCGCACTTTTAAGTTCTCTGGAACAACTTAAGTCCCTTTTTTAAATTTTCGGAAAGGATGTCATCTTTCTTAATTACGTGTACTACGCATGTCAAGTTTCGTAATTATGTATACTATGTATGTACATAAAATGTAAGTCGTTGTAGTCTAAATGGACTTTGGTTTTCCTTACCGAAATATTGTGTTAGTTTCCCTAAGATAGACTAATGCATTACAGAAAAAGGGTGGTGGTAATCTTAATGAATACCACACACACACCCCTATAGTTTCATAGTTTTGTAGTTAGAAATCATGCTAGAGTCAACAATCTTTCATCGTTTTATCAATAACGAAAATAGAATGTTAGAAATTTTCTCAATTTTTCGTTTCATTTGAAAAAATAAAGAAATTTAATTTGAATATAATTCAGAAGAAACAACGTCACATATCAAGATAACCTGATGAAGATTTGATGTAAAAGAACAAAACGTTTCTCGTTTATATATATATATATATATATATGTATATATATATAACTATTGTCACATGATATCCCACGGAGACGATAGAAATAAGATTAATACTATCCTCCCGTCGGAATGAACAGTGGCAAACCGTCAAAGATACCGTTAAGAAAGAATGTAGGTCACAGAGGGGATATCAACAGGTGTTGGTACCGGAAGGGAGAAGGAGAGAGAAGCCAAATGATTGGCTGGGACCCTAAAACGGAAGTGGCACCTTCTACCCGTCGGCGAAAAAAACGAGAAGAAAAATCAATTGTTTGGCAGGGTTCGTAGCGGGCAGACGAATCAAAGCCAGTATTCCGGGTAGAAGACAAAAGAATATCTGAGACACGAGGGACCCGAGTTCTTTAAGCCAGTATTAAAAATAGCATAAAGTCTATTAGCCCGTAAAAGAAGAAAGATTCTCCAGTGGAACCCCGTCGAAAAATAAGATAAGTAACTTTGGGGTTATTTCTCCCTTATATCCAAATTCTATATACCGCTCTCTCTCTCTCTCTCTCTCAATTTGAAGAAAAAGGAAAGAACAGAAAAGAAGAAAGACATTTATGTCCATGGACTGTTCAATTCATTATATATATTTGACACTTTGAAAGTGTATCTCTTTGTATAGTAAAGGATTCATGTGTTTTAATGTTACCACGTGGTCGAAGTTATTCTCTGCCGTGTCTTCTACGAATTTGTTATCTCATGCTTCCTTTTCAGCTTCTATTCGCCTTATGTTATCTTGCTTAGAATTGTCCTATTAATTCCTTAAAAATATCACACGGGAAACTGGAGTTGCCGACTACTACAATATAATATTATTACGACTAAAACCTATAGGTCCATATCTTCTGTTGTCTAGGGGAGGAAGTTTAGTGGCCTTGGTGGGTGTGTGGATAGTGTGAAATTTGGAACCCCTTGCCAGCAGCGGTCAGTCTGGCCCTAAAGTAATCCCTCACGTAATATGCCAGGTCTTATATTCCTGAGAGAAAAACTCTGAACCAGGACTTATTCTATAGGGGATCAAGTGCCAACCTGCCCCGTCTTCACACATGCGAAAATAAAGTCCCGTTTTGGGATTTTAGTCAATTTGCCGTCACACTATTAATGCTTTTATCATCTTTCAGTCCGTTGTATCTCTTAGAAATTCGACACATTTTAAACATTATTGCCTGAGCTAATCACGTAATAGTTCTCAAAAAAGAACGCTGATTGAACGATCATTTGTCTTTCTTTGTACATTTTTTTTCCGTGGGGTACTGTGTTTGGTGAATATGTTTGATCCCGCACAATTTATGTTGGTTTATATTTGAAAAAGCAAATGAAGTACACGATGTCAAAAGATGCGGAGAAAAGAACATTTAAAACAAAGCAGTACAAACAAAATTAAATTTATATATCAAGAAATACATGAAAAAGGAAGCATTACAAATATTCTAATATAGTCTGTTGAACATTCTTCGGTGTGTTTGCATGCGTGTATGTAACTAACACGAGTCTGTTGAATATTCCTCTGCGTGTGCGTGTGTGTATGCGTGTACTAACATGGATATTAAGAAAAAAGACAAAATATTGAAAGTGTCCTGTTGACTATAAAATGTATGTGGACTAAATATTTCTTGTAAGGTATCGATATATAGAAATATAGCAACGTGTGCAAGAAGGCATGTTTCTTCTCCCATGTTGGTTGTTTGTCTCTTTCGGGGTTTGACGAAATTTCTATGGTTGTGTTCGAGGCTGGAGCAAGTCTAACCAAAAAGACAGAAGAGGAAAGAAAAAGGTTGCAGAATGTATACATTTTCGTGGGGTTGACTCCTGGAAGGCAAAATGTAAGAGAGTGCGTGCTTGGAAGAGGAGAGTATTATTAGACAATCCTTGTCATGCAGTCGGCTCCAAATGCGCGGGACAAAATCAAAGTTGTGGACGTAGTTGTGAGCACTAACCACGTGACTTTTCTGACCAATAGGTTCCCGAGACTGAATAGTTTACCGACGTCCGCCATCTTTATTTTGGAAACAAGTGGCATCACGGCCATTTTAAAATACAGGAGTGTAAATTCTCTCTCTCTCTCTATATATATATATATATATCATCATCATCATATCGCGCTGGTAGCACGGATATCCCTGACCCTCTCTCGCCACTCCTCCCTATCGTTCATCGCCCTAGGTAGGTCTTCAGGACAACAACCTGTATCCTCACATAGCTGCTGAATGTACGTTCGAGCTGGTCGTCCTGCTTTTGCGCGGCCATGTGTGGGGATCCATAAGAGTACATCTCTTATGAGTTCATCTCTGCTTCTCCAGCAGTGTCCTGTATGTCTGGTTCGTCTAACTTGAATAGTTTTCGTGATAGGGGGCAGGTGGCCGTACAGTTGGTGTCTTGTGGTGTGTTGCTGCCAGGACTTGTTCAGGATTGCACGCAACATTCTTGTGTAATTGCCATCTAGCTTCTTCTCCAGCCGTTTTGTTAGCGTCCATGTAGTGCAGCCATATAGCAGTATCGATGTGACCGCTGCCTGGAAGAAACTGCGTTTCATTTTATCGGTTAGGTCTGATTTCCATATAATCGATAGCCTATTGATAGCTGTCCATGCTTTCGTTAACCTCGTTTCGATGTCCTTTTCGATTGATTCGACGCTGCTTCCTAGGTACGTGAATTTGTCTACTAGTTTAAGTGGGGTTCTAGAGTGGAGATGTCCCCCATTTGGTTATAGCACATATATTCCGTTTTGTGTGCATTAACATAGAGGCCTATGCTTGCTGCTGCTCGTTCCAAACTATGCAGAAGTGTTTCGGCTTGGTCAGGTGTATTTGCCAGTATCGCTATGTCATCGGCGTAGTCGGCATCGGTAATTGTTGTTGCGGGGTATCTTCTGCTTCTTTTCTTCGTCAGTTCGAAGCCATTCTCTTTGATTTTATCAATCGATGTTCTAAGTACGTAGTCTAGACAAATGATAAAGAGGTACGGGGCCAGCGTGTCCCCTTGTAGTACTCCTGCTACAATGTCGAAGTATTCTTTGTCTCCATCCGGTGATCGTACTTTTACTTTAGTGTTTCTATAGGGAATCGTTATTGCCGCTACGGTTTCTTTAGGTATGCCATACGCTAGTAGGATTTGTTCCATCTTTCCTCTGTGAATGGAGTCGAAAGCCTTGGTAAAGTCGACAAATATTAATGTCGCTTGTAGGTTCTTTGCCCGTACACCTTCAAGGATTCTGCGGATGGTTAATATTTGTGAGGTCGTGGATCTATTTCTTCGGAAGCCATTTTGGTTTTTTCTAAGTATGTTGTCGATTTTGGGTTCTATTCGGTTTCGTAGTAGGGCATTGTAGATTTTGGCAGCTATGGATGTAAGTGTTATACCTCGGTAGTTTTTGGCTAATCCGAGATCCCCCTTTTTAGGGAAGGGGAGTATGCATCCCTTCATCCATCTATCTATCGGATTTTGATTGTATACTGCGTTGCAGTGTCGGAGCAGTATGTCGTCGAATTGTCTGGTCCTCCATACTTCCGGAGGAATTTCGTCCAGCCCTGCAGCTTTCCTATTTTTAATTTTTCTGAGAACCGAGTCGAGTTCTTCTTGTGTGAACGGTCCTAGTTTAATGTCTAATTGTTTGCTAATTATTCTGGTGATTGGTTCATGCGTTATTTTTGGTGGGTTTCCAAGTAAGTTTTCGAAGTGCTGTTTCCACAGTTTTATTCTTTCTTGTTGGTTTGCTGCTTTAAGTTTTGCTTTGGCTGTGTTCTTTCTTCTGCTCACTTCGTTTATTGTTCGCCAGGCTATTCTAGATTGTCTATCTTCCACCGAGTCTCTCATCTTATCTATCTGATTTTGAATGTATTCTGTCTGTTCCTTTATATATATGCCTGCTAATTGATATTGTGCCGTTTTTAGTTTTAAGGCATTTGTGTTTGTTGGGTTTTTTCGATAGTTTTTGGAGGCTGTTTTCACTAGTGCACGTTTTTCTCTCACTGCTAAAGTTTCCCATGGGACTCTATATTTAGTTTTAATTTTTGTTGGAATGTATTTTGCTGCTGCCTCGAGGTGTGCATTGACGAAATTTTCGTATTCGTCGTTTGGTGTACTTTTTTCCGTCTTTTCTTGTAGTGTTTCGAATCTGTTTCTTAATTCTAATACGTATTTATCTCTTATATCTTTGTTGTTTAATAGGGCCCAGTCATAGTGCTTGGTGGTCTCTGTTCGTTTGGCGTTTTTTCGTAAGCTTAACCGTATTTTCGCCGTGACTATTCGGTGATCGGTGGACACACCCTCAAAAGAGGAGTATGCCTCGCAATTCATTGCACTATTTTTCCATTTCTTGTTTATAAGGACATAGTCTATCTGAGCTTTAGTATTGTTTGCGTACGTGTATGTCCATAGTTTGCCCTCTCTTTTTTGGTAGTTTGTATTGAGGCATGCTAATCTATTTTCTATCATGAAATCTGTTAGATGTTGCCCATTCCTATTTGACGTGTTGTGGAGGCTGTATTTGTTGTTTCCGTTTTTCCCTATTTGGGCATTCATGTCTCCGCCAATGACTAACATGTTGTGTTTCGGGATGCTACGCACTAATGAGGATAACTCATCGTAGAAGGTGACTAGTTCAGTTTCTTCACTAACATTGGTGGGGCTGTAGCATGAGATGATTTTTGGTCTGGGTTTTCCGTTAAATGTAGCTGCCATCATTCTAGGTTGTATTTTCTCAACGCTATTAAGCGTTTTTAATGCTCTAGGTCCTATAAGTAATCCTACCCCTCCTACTGCGGCGTTGACAGAGTTTTTCCATGCGGATACAGTGGCGAGCGACCAGCCATTGCCAGTTTCGTGATATTTGATATCTTCGGTGTGCGTGTATCTGTGTTCTTGTATGCATTTTATGTCTATCTTATGTTCTTCGGCCGATGCGATTAGCTCTGGGAGTTGTCCTATTCTATTTAAGGTTCTTACGTTAAATGTGGCTATTTGTAGTGTTTGCTTGCATTTTAGTAGTTTTGATTGTTTGAGCTCTGTAGCTGATTTTTCGAACACTGAGGCCAGGGCTCCAACCTCAGCAGGACGCACCCCTTTTTTACCCGCGCGAAGAGCGATGCGGTTTGTGTATGTGGTTTGAGTGTGGGTCATGGTTATCTTTCGATGGCTGTTTTATTCTCTTCTATAGAAGCCACTCTTATAGAGGAGCAGCAGTAGTTCCCCGATCGAACTAACGATCCTGAGCGTAAAGTCGTCAAACTCAGGTCCAGGACCCGTTTAGGTATTGAGTTTGGTCGTCCATGGGTTTATTCAAATACCTTTACGTACATCATGCTGCTTCCCATGCGTACACAAAAAAGGGGGGGTAATTTTGGTTTAAGTTTTAAGTTTTAACTTAGTTAAAGTCCAAGATTAAGGTACTTTCGTATGACTTTCACTGGTACTGACTTTTGCTTTTTTTTTTTTGCTGTATTGGGACTTTTCCTAGGCTTTATTTATTTATCTTATTTTTTTTTACTACAGTTGGGAACCTAGCAGGCTTCAGGAATTATAGAGCTTAAAAAATTTTTTTTTTCTTCCCTTCTCTTGGGGGGGGGGGGCTGTGGTAGCATTAGGTGTTTTAGGCTTTTTCTTTTTCTTCTAAACTACTGTTAGGGCTTTCTTTACGAATTTTAAAATTATATTAAAGGAGAGATTCAAAAACATTCTGCCTTGTTCGCTGACATTTGGAAAGACTAACATCAATTTGGCTTTATAGTAGAGTAAGCGTGTCTTTACATTTAAAACGCATAGTTTAAGCATTATTTCACAAACAAAATACAGCATAACATTTTGTAAAATTCAGCATTTTAAATTGATAGGACTTAAAGACATACTGACCAATATTGATATATTTCTTCCAGTTAACTCCTGAGTTCAAATGCTTCTTCTTCGTTTTGACAATATATATATATATATATTATTTATTCCCTACATCTCTTCTCCCATTATTCAATAAAACATCTATTGTTGTTTAAGCAACATTTTTCAACATCTTAAAGTCCTCATGAAGGTTTATTAAAACCGAAACGTTTTGGAATACTTTGTTTTTCTATTTTCTTCATGTATATAATTTCCCGAATCATTTAACATAAAATAACTCACAACTGGTTGACGTAATGTTAAATCAATTAATAAATCAAACGATATAATATATAAGCGTTCGTCTCCAAACGCAACTTTCAGTTCTTGCTGATGCAATATGAGGTACTCACTGTCAGGTGGTCATGCTCCAAGGTGCACCTGCTCTTAGTCTAATAAGGCCAAAGTTCAGGTTCATTGCCTGATGTCTAAGGCACCTCCCAAAAGAGGTATGCTGACGAAGTATTTTTTAGCGCTGCCGCTGATCATGCGTGGGAGGACGTACGCCTAAAAATTTGACCTTGGCAGACGGGCTTGGCAAATACTGACCGACCGTAGTCAAGGGCAACTCAAAGGCTCCCTTTTCAATAGCTACTACACCGTGGAGTAGGGGAGGACGTTACTCCTTTCCCTGAATTGCTTCACTTACTCTTGATCTGTACCTTATAAGTCTGAGTGATCCTATTTACCAACCCCTCCGCTCAGGCAGGATATGACACACGGTCAATTTTTAAGCGGAGTTTAACAGGTTTGAATTCAGAGTTTTCCTTCTCCTAGACTAGTTGCCTCACCTAGGCTGAAGAACCCAGTCTGTCCTACTATTTGCCCATAGCTGGAGGGAGAATAATTGGATTCATACATTTCCCAAGGGTATTAGTGCAATGTGAAATGCAATCGGTCTCGTCCAGGATTTGAACTCGTATCACCATGTCCATTTCCTATGACGATAATCATTACACCACGGGCACCTCCATATAAGTCTGAGTGATAAGCAAAGAGGCATCAAGTAGCATTTTGGGAGTCTTTGGCATGACTCGACCCTAGATAGAGTCCCGGTTACCTGGACCATTAAGCGAAAATAAGAGGTCCTTTTGGCGACAAAATTATATGTAAGGATTTGGGCCGGGCAAACAAACTAAAAAGTAATTACATATAATGTCTCGAGAAATTTGAAGTTACAGTGTTGTAAGTAATCATTTTTAGTTCTTATACCACTCTGCTCACAGGCATTCGACCATTGGCTTTTGTTACCTTTAGTAACGTTTTACACACACACACACACACATATATATATATATGTATATACTCGACTACAGACAGACAGACCGTTGTATTACAACACTTCAGTGTGACTAGACTCGCAAGATCGAAACCCGGCTGACTTTACGTCAGTTGGATATTTTAGCCCAGAGCCATAGTCATTCTTAGCGTAAGCGAAGGAACTTTTACGTAAACTTTTAAAAATATACGTTATCGGCTACAGGAGTGCTCAACTCATGAGAAGAGCTACGGTATTTCAGTATGTGTGGCAGCTGGAAAATTGCCCACACGACTGCCCAACCCCGGGATATATATATATATATATATATATATATATATATATATATATATATATATAAAGTAAATAATGACTGTGAATATCCAAAGAAAGAGGGTCCAATGCATGGCTATTTAATACAAAATATAGCTGCAGAGCAAAATATATAATTTGCTTAAAAACAAGAGATAGTTGTAATAGTATTGGATTTCCATTATAGATCTTTTTCGCCTATTGCAGCTCGTCAGACGGATTTCCAAATATCTGTAGCAGAAAGAATTTCAAATTATTTTGTTCAGGAATTACTTTGACCGTTGGAGTTCGAATTTATATATTTCGCCCAATGAGAATAACTGATGCCATTCTGCCCGGGTCACCTCCCCGGGGCAACATAAGAGGCCGCGCTAACCATTTCTCGCCCTCTCTTCGCTTCCTCACTAGTTAGCAGCAGAACAAGCCAGTCAACATGACAGAGTACATACTCTTCTCTTTGCCTCCGAGCAGCAGGAAAGACCAGCCAACATGAGAGAGCACACTCACTTTTCTTTACTGACTTTCTCTCAGATATTTCAAGCAGTCCGCTAAGCACCATGAGGAGAGCACATCCTATTTATGGGCCATTGGTGTCTGGGAAATCATTCTTTCATCATTCTTCTTTCCTTCCAAATCAACTGATCATCGGAGAAACAAATTGGATATTTTCAACTCCTGTTTTGACTTCAGCATTTTAATTCCTGTCCTGACGACAGCATCTCAACTCTTGCTTGAATTCCAGCCTTTTAATTCCTGTCCTGACGACAGCGTCTTAATACAGGCTTTATCATTTATAACCGTTTAACTCTTCCTGTGACTTACAGCACAAGGGTTCCTTTCCTCTCAAGCTGTTAATAAAACTTCCAAATTGAAAACTATCAATATCTTCGTCGACTCAATTGTTCTTCCTTTTAATATAAGAAGAGGCGACAAAACTCTACAACCTCAACTGCCATTTTTGTAATTGGTAAATCTATCAGCCCTAGCGTTATATATCCAAGGATGAGTTCCATTTGACCCAGACAAAACTCGATAGAATAAGTGAGCAGTATACTGTAATAAAAGCGGGGTGGGTTGTTGATATACCTCCTCAGCAACAGAAAGAAAAGAGTCTTTCGTAACTGAATACGTGGTGTCAATTTCTCCTAAATAGAAGGTGAACAGCCGAATTTCTACGCTGAAAAAATATCCCTTTTTCCTGCAATAGTCTTCTAGCAGTCCTTCGCCCAAGTTCGTCTCTCGTCATGCGTCGCTTCGACTTCTCCCAAACGCCTGTCTCTCGTGCATTCAGGCAGGATTTAAATCCTCATACCAAAACGCCACATCTGGGTCAATCGTACAATGTAGTAATTTACATGTGCACCAGCGTGTAGGTAGTCGTGACGTCAAACACGATTCACGATCGGATGTGAGTTCGATCTTTCCAATCGCCCGTTTCTCTCTCTCTCTCTCTCTCTCTTTCTCTCTGATCTCATTTTACACGCCAGACATATTCGTGCACGCTTTGAGCTACCGCGTGCGTGATTTCTCTCGCCACAAATACTAAGGGAAGTATTTTGAAAAAATTAACATTTTATTCATTGTTTATCTCTTTCTCGTGAATACAATTTCAGTCTCGATAGTTTTCGTATGAGCATGCGTTTAGCAAAGGAAGAATGTAAAACAAGGTCAATCTTTAAGCTAGTTTGAATTCAGACTTTCTTTTCTCCTAGACTGGTTGCCTAACCAAGCCTAAAGAACGCAATATGCCCTGCTATTGACCTATAACTAGAAGAAGAGAAAAGAGATGGATTCATGCCTTATTGACGACTTCATTTGAATTCCATCTGAAGGGCTGGAATATGCGGAATAGATCTATTATGGAAATTGAATTAATAAAGTTTAGTAAAGTTGGCGACCTAATTCAAGGGTGACCCGAAAGCTCCCTTTTCAATAGCTACTACATCGTGATGTAGGGGAGGGTGCTTCTCCATTCCCTAGATTCTTTCATTTTACTCTTGATACTTACCTTATAATTTCTGAGTGTTAAGCAAGGAGGTATAAAGTATCCTTTTTTGAGTCCTTGGTATGACTCGACCTGAGATTGAAACCCGGTCTCCCGGACCATTGGCGAACACTCTAAACAAATATATATATATATATATATATATCTTTGGATTTACAAAGAAAATTATATATATATATATATATATATATATATATATATATATATTGTTTGTTTGTTTGTTTGGGTTTTATGGCATATCAACCTTTGTAGGTTATTTAATGCCAAATCCATTTTTATACAAATGAACAGTTCTATTTCAAACAATCCAGTATAAAGTTTAATTGTTAAATATATTTCTATTTCAAGCTATTCAGTTTATTCAAACACTTCTAATTAAAACAATTCAGTTAGTATAAGTATAGTTTTTGTCCACACACAGTGAATGTACAAACAGTTCTATTTCAAACAATTTGGTTTAGCGTAAGTAGAATTTCAGTGTCAAAAGCAGTTCTATTTTAAACAATTCAATTTGGCATAAGTACACAGTTTACATTTGAAAATAGTTCTATCTCAAGCAGTTCAGCCTAGCATAAGTACTCAGTTTCGATACCAAAACAGTTCTATTTCAAGTAATCCAGTTTCGGATAAGTACACATTTTAGTTTTATTTGACCTATATATATATATATATATATATATATATATGTTTGTGTTTGTGTGTGTGTGTGTAGTAAGCAAGTTCGAACTTCAGGTGCACTATTGCATCCCTTTTCGAATTAATACCCTCATTTTTGGGTTCTTCTTCAAAAATACCATTAAACAAAAAAGCCAAAACAAAATAAATTATGTATAAACTTATTTTACGATAAATAAAACACAATTGGGATTGAGAAAAAATTTGAATGAAATATTTAATATTCAATTTTGTGAAATAAGTCATTATTTACGTATATATATATATATATATATATATATATGTATATGTTTGTGTGTGTGTGTGTGTGAGTGTGTGTGTTTATCCATCTGATGATCGCATAGGCAATCACTAAACGTTGCTGACTCTGTGCCTATGCTATTCTAAGATCTATCTATCTATCTATCTATCTATCTACTAATATATATATATATATATATATATATAGATAGATAGATAGATAGATGGATTATGCATTATATATATATATATATATATATATATATATATATATATATATATAAGTATGGCTCAGTAATATTAATTACCTTGAGCTCTCTACCAGGAAAATTTAAATGTTCAGTTTTTGAATGATTTTCTTGTCCTGGAGGAATTACTCCCAAATCTGGTTTAACTGGACCAAATAATATATATATATATATATATATTTGTGTGTGAGAGTGTGTGTGTGTATCCATCTGATGATCGCATAGGCAATCACCAAACGTTGCTGATGCTATTCTAAGATCTATCTATCTATCTATCTAATATATATAAGTAAAGTAAAGTTAGCGACCATAGTCGAGGGTGACCCGAAGGCTCCCTTTTCGATAGCTACTACACCAAGGTGTAGGGGAGGGCGCTACTCCATTCCCTGGATTGCTCTACTTTACCCTTGAACCGTACCTTATAATGCTGAGTGTTAAGCAAGGTGGTATCAAGTTCCATTTTTAAAGTCTTAGGTATGACTCGACCTGGGATTGAACCCAGGTCTCCCGGGCCATTGGCGAACACTCTAACCGCTGGGCCAATGTCCCGGTTCTCTTATATATATATATATATATATATATATATATATATATATATATATATATATATATATATATATATATATATATATATATATATATATATATATATATATATATATAGTATATATATATATATATATATATATATATATATATATATATATATATATATATATATATATATATATATATATATATATATATATATATATATATATATATATATATATATATATATATATATATATATATATATATATATATATATATATATATATATAGCGATAGATTATGCATTATATATATATATCATCATGTCGTGCTGGTAGCACGGATATCCCTGACCCTCTCTCGCCACTTTTCCCTATCGTTCATCGCCTCAGGCAGGTCTCCTGGACAACGTCCCGTATCCTCACATAGTTGCTGAATGTATGTTCGTGCTGGTCGTCCTGTTTTTGCACGGCCATGTGTAGGGGTCCATAAGAGTACATCACTTATGAGTTCGTCTCTGCTTCTCCAGGAGTGTCCTGCATGTCTGGTTCGTCTAACTTGAATAGTTTTCGTGATAGGAGGCAGGTGGCCGTACAGTTGGTATCTTGTGGGATGTTTGCCGCCAGGCCTTGTTCAAGATTGCTCGCAGCATTCTTGTGTAATTGCCGTCTAGCTTCTTTTCCAGCCGTTTTGTTAGAGTCCATCTAGTGCATCTATATAGCAGTATCGATGCGACCGCTGCCTGGAAGAAACTGCGTTTCATTTTTTTCGGTTTGGTCTGATTTCCACATATATATATATATATATATATATATATATATATATATAAGTATTGCTCTGTAATATTAATTACCTTGAGCTCTCTGCCAGGAAAATTTAAATGTTCATTTTTTTTAATGATTTTCTTGTCCTGAAGGAATTACTCCCAACTCTGGTTTAACTGGACCGAATAACATATATATATATATATATATATATATATATATATATATATATATATATATATATAATGTATATGTGTGTGTGTGTTCACTTACGTTTTTCTAATTGTATAAACATCACGTACACACATATTTATATTTCTTTATGCGACTATTTGTATAGGTTATGTTTAATAAAGCACAAAAACGCCTGTTGGTACCAATTGGAACACTGGGCGGTGGTTTTCCTCTCCTCACTGACAATGAAAAGGTTTATCAATATAAAGCATATTTCGTCATTAAAACTAGGAATTCGGGTCGTTGCTATTTGACTCACACTAAATGCATCAGAGGAACCAAATAAATACTTTATTCATTGACGAGAAAAAAATGCGGACTTATTTCCGTCTAGTTACAGTCAGAGATGTTTCAGATGTACTCTACCGAACACAGTCGTAGAATGGATTGCAGGGATCGAATTCACTCAGAAAGGTATTTATACATTTTATAATGTCACCGGTAGTACATCATCAGTGTAGTGATCTGGGGTCATAGAATACAGCAACTGCATCTCTGCAGAGGAGTAAGACTCCTCAACGAGTGTCCTGGATATGACACTAAACAATGTGATGGTGATACTCCTGCGCTAGAGTTTTGGAAATATGGAGTATCCCTTCATTGACATTGCATCAAGGTCAAAATTAACCTGGAGTAGGAGCACCTGAAAAGGTCATATCTGTGAGTCAAATAGAATTGTTGATCATTTAAAATGTGTGTAAACAAATAACCGGTGTTTAATTGAATTGTTGGCGATTTATAATAGTACTTGAAACCCTCTAACCGTGTGTAAATGATTGAGTAATTTTGAAAAGAATTATTAGCGTTAAGTAGCCATATTTGAAACTCGTTAACTGTGAGATTAAACTGAATTATTGGTATTACATAAAAATATTTGGCACCATTTGACTGTGTGCAAATGATTGAATAAAATCATTAGTGTTAAATAGCAATACTTGTAAGGGCTTCATTATCTGAAAATGAATTATTAATATCAAATAGAATGATAAAAAACCGTTTAACTGAGTATAAACAATAGCAATATTATCGTGCAAACAAATTAGATCTCACTTAAAATGAAATCACAAACAAACTATTCCCTTACGAATCATATATGTATATCCATTTAATTGTGCGTGAATAAATCATTATATCTAATATATATGCATAAACAGGATTTGGTATTAAATAACCTTCAATGGTTGATATGTCATAAAACCCAAACAAACCAAATCATATATATTTAATATATACGTATAAAGAGGATTTGGTATCAAATAAACTACAATGGTTGATATGCCATAAAATCCAACCAAACCAAATCATATATATTCAGTATATATGTATAAAGAGGATTTGGCATTAAATAACCTAAAATGGTTGATATGCCATAAAACCCACCAAACCAAATCATATATATTTGATATATATGTATGAAGAGGATTTGGTATTAAATAACCTACAAGAGTTGATATGCCATGAAACCCAACCAAACCAAATCATATATATTTAATATATATGTATAATGTGGTATTGGCATTAAATAACCTAAAATGGTTGATATGCCATAAAACCCAACCAAACCAAATCATATATATTTAATATATGTGTATAAAGAGGATTTGGTATTAAATAACCTACAAGGGTTGATATGCCATAAAATCTAATCAAACCTTGCCCAGTCGGCTGGGGCTATAGAATACATCGACTACTTTTCTGTAGAGGGGTAAGACCCCCATCTAATATGACATTAAACAATCTGATGGTGCAGTTTCAGTAATGCTGGAACTTTGTGAAATGCAGAGTACCTCTTTATTGCCATCACTCCCAGATCCACTCGGAGTAGTAGCAGCTGATTAGGTCCTATCTATGGGTCAAATAGAAATAGAATTGGTTGAAATTGGATTGTTCTTGCAAATAAACGGCGTATTTATGATAAACTGAATTACATGAAATAGAACTGTTCTGACATTTAAACTGCGTACTTATGCTAAACTTAATTATTTGAAATAAAACTGTTTTTACATTTAACTCTGTGTATTGCTCAGTCGGCTGGGTACGTAGAATTCACTGACTGCTTCTCTGCAGAAGAGTAAGATCCTCCTAACAAGTGTCCTGGATATGACGCTAAACCATCTGATGGTAAGGTTTCAGTAATACTGGAGATTCGGGGAATGCAGAGTACCCTTTCGTTGCCATTGCTCTCTGGTCCATTTTGGTTCGGAGTGGTAGCACCTGAATTGTGTACTAATGCTAAACTGAATTACTTGAAATAGAACTGATCCGTATGCTAAACTGAATTGTTTGAAATAGAACTGTTTTTGACATTGAAACTGCGTACTTATGCTTAACTGAATAGCCTAAAATGGAATTGTTTTTTATAAGCTACACAAAATTGTTTGAAATAGAACTGTCTGACTAAACTAAATAGCTTGAAAAAGAAATGTTTTTGACCATTAAACTGTGTACTTATGCTAAACTGAATTGTTTGAATGAAACTGTTTATTTGTATAAAAATGGATTTGCTATTAAGTAACCAAAGAGTGATATACTATAACAAACAAACAAACAAACAAACAAATATTCCTTAAAAAGTTGATTTGTTTTAGTTAGCGTGTGTATATATATATATATATATATGTGTGTGTGTGTGTGTGTGTGTGTGTGTGTGTGTGTGTGTGTCTTTATTTACTTAGCACATGTATATATATATATATATATATATGTATATATATATATATAGAGAGAGAGACTCCTTTGCAATCCGTCATCATCATTGCTTGATTGATTTTAATGCCATGTCAACCCGTCACGGATTATTTTATACTTTGAAGTTAGCGAATCACGTTGATTATATGTTTTTATTTACATTTTTGTGTATTTTTTTTTTTACTAACTATCCAATCAAATACAAATGCTTTTCAATCAGATCGATTTGACTCATCGATGGTCTCCACACAGTTTCTGCGTATGGACCTGAAATGAATGGTAATAAAGAGTTACTTCCTACTCCCCGGATCTCCAAAACGGGATCCCCACCACAAGATGCAATTTACTTTCAATGACTTCCTCTGACCATTCCACACCCCTGTTAGAAGAGCTTAGAATATCCCCCCCAAAAAAGGGGCCCTGTGTTTGACAGTAAATTGCATCTGGGGTTTTAAATTATTTGCATTCGATGTATTAGATTAGTTTGGTTTGGGTTTCATGGCATATCAACCATTGTAGGTTATTTAATGCCAAATTCTCTTTATACATATATATTAAATATATATGATTTGGATTGGTCGGGTTTAATGGCATATCAACCATTGTAGGTTATTTAATGCCAAATCCTCTTTATACATATATATTAAATATATATGATTTGGTTTGGTTGGGTTTAATGGCATATCAACCATTGTAGGTTATTTAATGCCAAATCCTCTTTATACATATGTATTACATATATATGGTTTGGTTTGGTTGGGTTTTATGGCATATCAACCATTGTAGGTTATTTAATGCCAGATCCTCTTTATACATATATATTACATATATATGATTTGGTTTGGTTGGGTTTTATGGTATATCAACCATTGTAGGTTATTTAACGCTAAATCAGGTACTACCACTCCGGGCCAGAGTGTACCTGGGAACAATGGCAACAAAGTGGTACTCCGTATTCCCTAAAGCTCCAGCATTACTGAAACCTCACCATGTGTCAAATTGTTCGTTTGTCGTTTTGGGGTACCATAACTTACAAAGTTAAAGGAGTATATGGTTCTATGCTGTCATGTTCAACGCAACACGACATTCGTTGAAGGAGAAAATACCCCTATCCATAGTGGACAGAAGCACACTCGTGCGGGTAAATTTACAGTCGTCAGAGAAGAAGTATTGGTGTTTTGTGTCTTGTGTTTATATAGAAATTTAATCAGGCAAAAACTATTTTGCAGACAAAGGAGATAATGACCTTTTGTACCTTCTAGCGTTAAGAAGCTGAACTCTTAGGCAGACAGGAGAAGTAATCTCCACACCAAATACCTGTAAATTATTTTTATTAAAAATATTTACTTGAAGCTATATGAGGGAATTTCCAGAGCATAGTGGCTAACACGCTGAAATGTGATATCCCAGGAAGCAAGTTCCAACACCAGTCGCGCTATTACGTTAACTTTCGGACTAATACCCTTGGGAAAGGCATGAACTTCCTTATACCACTCCCAGGTATCAGTGATACTATAGATATGCATTGAAAGTGATTTTACGATAGAAATGTATAAGGAATGACTTTTACCATAAAAATGCATTGGGAATGATTTTTACTATAAAATGCATTAAAAATGATTTGTACTATAAAAATGCATTGGAAATGATTTGTTCTATAAAAATGCATTGGAAATGATTTGTTCTATAAAAATGCATTGGAAATGATTTGTACTATAAAAATGCATTGGAAATGATTTGTACTATAAAAATGCATTGGAAATGATTTGTTCTATAAAAATGCATTGGAAATGATTTGTACTATAAAAATGCATTAAAAATGATTTTTACTATAAAAATGCATTGGAAATGATTTTTACTATAAAAATGCATTGGAAATGATTTTTACTATTAAAATTCATTGAAAATGATTTTTATTATAAAATGCATTAAAAATGATTTTTGCTATAAAAATGCATTGGAAATGATTTTTATTATAAAAATGCATTGAAATAATTTTTATTATAAAAATGCATTAGAAATGATTTTTGCTATAAAAATGCATTAAAAATTATTCTTATAGAAATGCATTAGAAATGATTTTTACTATAAAAATGCATTGAAAATGATATTCTTTTTACTATAAAAATGCATTGAAAGTGATTTTACTACAAGAATGTATTAGGAATTACTTTTACTATAAAACTGCATTGGAAATGATTGTTTTTATTATAAGAATGCTCTGGAAATTATTTTAACAATCAAAATGCACTGAAAATGATTTTTCACCATAAAAATGCATTAGAAATGATTTTTTACCATAAAAATCCACTGGAAATGATTTTTATTTTAAAAATCAATTGAAAATCAAATTTACGATAAAAATGCATAGGCAAATGATTTTTTTACTATAAAATTACACTGGAAATTACTTTTATCATAAAAATGCTTTGTAGAGGATTTTTCAATAAAAATGCATTGGAAATGATTTTTTATTATTTTATGATAAAAATCAATTGATTTTTTAACGATAGAAATGAATTAGAAACGATTTATACAATAAAAGTACACAGGGACTACACTTTGATTTAATACTGTCTTGGATCGGTGCAGTTCCTTTCCGGCTGCCTAGGATCAGTTTATTAAGTGTGTGCATTACCTAGGATCAAAACATTGTTTACCTATGCTGGGAATTACACTTTGATCCTATTCCGTATTTTACTGCCAATTTATTGTGTGTATGCTCTGCCTACGATTAAAGTGTAGTTCCCGACCATCTGTCTAGGATCAATGTATTATATGTGTGGTCTGTCTTGAATCAACATGTTGTATCCTTTGTCTGGTTATCAAAGAGTCAAAGCGTCACTCCTTGGTCCTTAACGTGGTATTTAAAAAAAAGTTGTTTTTTTTAAATTATTTTTTATAGGAGATACGACGTTTGTGCCTGATCGCATGCCGCCTCCTCTTGTTCAGTAAATATATCACATATTCTCACATTCGATCACGCCTGCCGTCTCTTAATAGTCACTTGTGGGATCAATTCTGTATTGTTGTGATCGCATTTCGGCGAAATTTGTAAAATCATTTATCTGTTCAAGTGTGAGATTACAAACCAAAGAACGCAACGAATAATTTGAGTACGGTGCGTTCCATGAATCCCGTGAGAATATTTGTTCATAAGCGAGATATTTACGATTTCTAGTAGGCGTCGTTTTTAACACGGCTTTGAGTTTCGTAGGCTAGAGTTCGTATCTCAGAAAATCTGAGTTTTATTTTGACATAAACAGTATTTAAAATGCCATTGTGTTGTTGGCAAGAAGTTCGAGATTTGTTGAAAATATATTTAGCTTTGTAGGGAACGAATAAATAAATTTAAAACAATTAAAATTAATTTAAAAAAAAAATAAATATATAAAAAGAATACTATTAAATTTGCAGAAACTCCCAGAGGTCTCTGACAGGAAAAGGAGATGACGCAGGCGTAAAAGAAAAAAAGGCATTCCTCTTGACAAAGGGGACCATATTATCTTTCCCTTTTCAGGCAGTGACCAGCGGATTGATAACCTCGTACTGGCGTGTCTGGGCACCACGCATACGTCTTTGGACGTAGCGTTGGTTAGCCCCTTTCACCCAGTAGCAGCTCTCTCTCTCGGTCAGCATTATGCTGAAATATACAAGACCCACAAATGAACTATAAACTAACCCTTACCGGACTTTGACAAACTTCCAAAAGAAAACTAACCCTTATGGAAGCCCGAAATACCAAATGAGGACAAATACATACATGAAACGATTAACATATTTTTGACACCTTAAATCGGGGATTCAACCTTTTCAATGAATTCTGGAAAAACTCCCTCATCCATGGAATGGTTGTTGAACCCAGTAAATAAAGGAAAGTATAAAAGAAACGTCTTTGTCTCTTATCTGTCCTGTCTTTTCTTTTTGGGACTTTCTTGGGCAAGGCATTACACCGACTAACTAACGTGGGAGTAAAATATGATATAACCCAAAATATGGAGTCAGACATCAAACGGCAACATAGCCCTGCCCTTTGCCTGTGACCTTCAGCCTAAAACCCCACAGCTTCACCCAGAAAAAAGCGCTATAGCTGAACATTTTAGTTGTGGCAAAACACTACACTTCTGATAAAACTGAAAAAAAAACTAATTCAGATTTCTCTTTTAATTTCTGTGCTGGTGAGGTCCTTATAAAGGTGTACAACAAAATTGTATAAAACTTTTTGTTGTTGCAGCTAAATCTAAGCTAGATTTAAGACGGCCCATTCGACTTTAGAAAACACCGACTGCATCTCTGCAGAGGGGTAAGACTCCCTCCAACGAGTGTCCTGGATATGGCCCTAAACAATCTGATTGTGAGGTTCCAGTAATGTCGGAGTTTGGGGGAATGTGGAGTACCCCTTTATTGCCATCGCTCCCAGGTCAACTCAGACTCAGAGTAGTAGCAGCTGAGAGTGTCCTATCTATAGGTCAAATAGAATTAAAAAGCGTACTTATGCTAAGCTGAATTTCTTGAAATAGAACTGCTTTGATATTTAAACAGCGTACTTATGCTAAGCTGAATTGCTTGAAATAGAACTGCTTTGACATTTAAACAGCATACTTATGCTAAACTGAATTCCTTGAAATAGAACTGCTTTGAAATTAAAACAGCATACATATGTTAAACTGATATATCTGAAATAAAACTGTTTTGAATTTACCTCCGTGTATTGCCAAACAGAACTAAATTGCGTAATGTTGGAACATTGGGGAATGCAGAGTACCCCTTCATTGCCATCGCTTTTAGGTCCACTCTGGCCCGAAGTTGTAGGAACCTGATAGGGTCCTATCTATGAGTCAAATAGAACTGTTTAACATCGAAACTGAGTGCAAATGAATGACTTGAGCTAAAATGTATTGTTAGATATAGAACTGTTTGATCATTTAATTGTGTATAAACAAATGACTGATGTTTAATTGAATTGTTAGGGTTACATCGCAAGATTTGGAACCATTTAACTTTGTTGACTTATGCTAAATTGAATTGTTAGAAATAGAACTGTTTGATCATTTCATTGTGTATAAACAAATGACTGATGTTTAATTGAATTGTTAGGGTTACATCGCAAGATTTGGAACCATTTAACTTTGTTGACATATGCAAAGTTGAATTGTTAAAAATAGAACTGTTTGATCATTTAATTGTGTATAAACAAATGACTGATGTTTAATTGAATTGTTGGTGATATATAGCAATACTTAGAACCATTTACTTCTGTGTAAACGAATGATTAATAAATCTTATATGTTCATCCATTTGTTGTATAGCCATGACCATGATTAACTATACAAACACATAATACATATACATATGCATACAGAATCATAACGACACAATAATAAACGCAATGAAGACGAGCAACACAGTCTTTTAGAAAAATATACCCCTCACTTTATTGTAAGGTTTTCGTGTGAGAGGGAGATGGAGACCGAACAGTACTGCAACATATTGACCCCCACTCTTATGGCCATCAGCATTGTGTCTTTCTCGTTCTCCAGGTTTGCTCAACCGGGGGCCCGGGAGCCCAGCTTCTCAGGGTGCTGATTTTCTCTACCGCATCTTATCTCTAACTCGTCTGGTTTCCAAACTAACTGACTTCCTGTCATCACCGAGTTATATAATAGTTCAATCGCCAACTCAATCTTTGGAATGGCATGTTTGATCGTCATCAAGCGGAAATAACTGTCATGCAGTTCACAGGTCACTCTCTTCCGGTGCATCAGTCTCTGAGTGTACCATGGGATTTTTACCTTGTCCCATTTTTTCAGCCAAGCCCGCCTACGCGATTTCTTCTCATAACTGCCATCGGAATGTGTCACTTCCTTCTGGTCCATCACTTTGGAATTTCATGTTTGGCCGGGTCGAAGGTCAATATACAACACATTTATCAATATACAAATAATGGATTAATAGTAAATAGGTGCTTTCAGAATTTAAACTCAGGTCACGGTGACATTTTTTACGGCGATAACCATTACACTTCTAGCGTCTCAGAATAACTAGTAGGACTGACTATGCTTAGTAGATTTAGTAAAGCAGCTGGCCTAGGAGATAGAAAACTAGGAACTGAAGTCCGTAAGGCATTGATCGATCGATTAATTGATTGATTCCAACGGATCATATAGTATAGGCCGATTTTATATATGGTAGAGTGGTTATGAAGATTGTATTGCTGCAATAATCAAAAGTTGAATAAAGACCGCTTAAGATTGTTTAGAAGACTATTGTTTGTTTTATGGGGATTTTTAAGCCCCGAAAAGCCCGGTTTATTCCTACGTTTTGTAAAAGAATAAACCGTACTTCAACAACAGTAGGGAAATGGGTGACAGCTTTTGAAAAAAGGAGACGAACGACTTTTAGTGTAACAGAATTTATATACAACAACAACAACAATAAACAGGGTTTTACACCAAATGGAACAAACAACGAATATGTAAGAGTTCAAAAAAGAGTTCAAGGTTCAGATAGGTGGTAGGGTTTTGTAAGGTTTGTAAGGTTTAGTTGGAAGGTTGTTATAAGGTAAAGTTATAAGGTAAAGGTGTAAGATAAAGTTATAAGGTAAAGGTTTAAGGTAAGGTAAGGTTTGCAGATAAAATGCCTACTGGAACTTAGTTGTGTGTCCTGTTCCTATAAACTCAGCACGTGCGTTCGTCGCTCTTGGGTCCTGGCTGGTGGAAGGTAGCAAATACGTTTGCCGTCAAGGGCTGCTACAAATAGACCTGTTGCTAACGGCGGTGGGAGTGGAACAAAGAGAAGAAGAATCTTCAGTTGTCGCTCTTTTTTATAGTGGACGCCACGTGACCCCAAGGGGCTGCTGATATTCGGTGAAACAGGATCACCAGTTCCTTAACAAATTTCCACAGTTTGGATGGAGATGGCTGAGCTACTTTGAAAGACCGTATTTAAAAGTCTGCTTTTTGGTTCGATATTTGAACATGAATTATTGACATCAGTTGTATTTATATCTACCTGAAAGACAAAGCAGGTCACGTGTTATTTATCGTCAATTTCCGGTTCCGCCATTCTTGGAATTTGTGGAACGATCAGTGTGAATTTTAATCTAGATTTGTCATAAACTTTTTTCTTTCCTTAGTTTTCTTATTTTCTCACGTCAAATGGAAGAGAGAGAGAGAGAGAGAGAGAGAGAGAGAGAGAGAGAGAGAGAGAGAGAGAGAGAGAGAGAATGTGGGGATTGAAAACCGCCAACTAGAAATATAGTGATGCCATAGAAAGATGGTAGAAGAAAGAAAGAAAGAAAGAAGAGTGAGTGAGTGCTTTTAATGGTAAGTCAACGCGTATCGGGTTATTTTATGACTAGAGATTAGGGAATCACGTTCATTGTTTGTTTATATTTACATTTTTTGTCTAGCTGTTTCTAAAAAGTTACCTATTCTTTCATCATTTAATTTTACACACGATCTTATCAAATATGAATCATTTTTTAACAGATCTATTTGACCAATAAATAAGAGCCTAACAGGTACTACCACTCCAGGTCTGAGTGGACCTGGGAGTAATGACAATGAAGAGGTTACTCCACACTCTTCAGATCTCTGGAACTGGAGCCTCACTATCAGATAAAGTTTAGTGTCATGCCTAGGACAAACTTTTTTTTATTGCGTTTTTAGATACAATCGTGTTCTAAGCCACGACCATAGCGTGAGCTATGCACTTTGTTTCGGAATCTTTAATATTTTAAGACCTCAGATTCCTTTAACAACTCGTGATTGATGCTGGGTTTTTTCTTTTGCCAACATTGGAATTATCTTTTATTTGATGTTCTTCTGACAATCATTGAAATTTTTTTCTTTTCAGGTATAATGAGCCATTTTTACTGGATTACACAGAAAGACAAAGAGAGAGAGAGAGAGAGAGAGAGAGAGTGTGTGTGTTTGTGTATGCGTGTGTGTGTTGACTGTGTGTGCGTGTATGCCTCGGTATGTGTATGCGTGTGAGTGTGTGCGTATGTGTGTGCACGCCTCTTTGTGTGTGTGTGTGTGCATGTGTGTGTGAGAGAGAGAGAGAGAGAGAGAGCATGTATGCTCCTCTGTGTGTGTGTGTGTGTTCCTCTCTGTCTCCCTCTCTCTGTCACACACACACACACACACACACACACACAAGAGTATACACACTCTCTCACACATACATCCAAATAGGCACACACACATACACATACACTTACACATTCACTCGCACACATATGCAAATTGGAATGCGCGCATACACACAATGAGGAATACACACACACACTGTCAAAACACACACGCATACAGCAACACATACACACTCATTCACATACACATACATACACATACGCTAACACACACATGCAGTAACACACAAACTCAAACGCACACTCACATATTCATACACAGAGGTACGTACAAACACACCCACACAGAGGCACACATAAAGGCACTTACCCACTCATGCACACACACACACACACAGGCATACATACGGACTTACGTATATACACACCGAGGGACCCATACACATATAGAGGCACATGCACACTCACACACACACATTCAAAGAGGCACACACACACACACACACACACACAGAGGCACACACAGACATGCACACATATACTAACACTTACACACACTCACACACAGAGAAATACACACATTCCCACAGACAGAGGCACACATATATAGACACCTGCTAACACACACACACACACACACACACACATAACCACTCACACACAAATACCCTAAAACATGTAGGGGTGTCCTCGTGGTGTAATGGTTAAAGCGACGGACTGCGGAATCGTAGTAAGCGAGTTCGTACTCCTGTCGCGCTATAACGTTCACTTTCGGGCAAATACTCTTGGGAAAGGTATGAACCTGCTTATCCTCCCAGTTATGGGTTAAATAGTACCACTATTGTTCTTCTAGGAGAATGGCTTTGGCATTAGATAACCTACAAAGGTTGATATGCCATTAAACAAAAAAACAAGAAAGAAACCAACCAACCTAAAACACGTGTACACTCACACTCACACAGAGGCATACGCTCACACATGCGCACACTAGCATGCACACACGCACACACACACACACACACACACACACTAACACACATACACGAACAGAAACGCATACACACACAATTATTTGCATACACAAAGGCATACACACACACTAACACACGCATACACACACCAAGACTCTCATAAACACACACACAGAGGCAAATATACGCACACGCGTACACACATAGAGGTATACACACTCACATTCATACTTACACACACATACACATGCACACACACACACACACACATAGCAAACATTGACTGGAATGTTCCAGGCATGATGCAAACACCGGTTGAATTTGATGGGTGCATTCATATGAACAAAAATTCCGTGTGAGCTCTTCACGGACTGATAGATTGGAGAGAGAGAGAGAGAGAGAGAGAATTGCCCAAAATATTGAGTCATTTGGGTGGATGCAAGATGCTGCCGATCGGCTAAGAATGCTGAGTAATGCATAAAATGCATCTGACCATGAATAATTGGCATGCAACCAAGAGATTTTTGATTTATATTCGTGACGGAGGATAGGAGAGCGAGAGAGAGAGAGAGAGAGAGAGAGAGAGAGAGAGAGGAAGTGAGAAGATAAAAAAGAGAAGGAGGGAGAAAGAGATTGGTAGAGAGAGAGTGTGTGTAAAAGAAGATATGGAAGAAGGTTAATAAGAGATATGAAGCTCGTAGATGGTAAAAAGAAGGGAAACAAATGAAGAAGAAGAAGAAGAAGAAGAAGAAGAAGAAGAAGAAGAAGAAGGGCGAGGGGAGAGAGAGAGAAAGAAAGGATATAGAGGGAGTGAGAGATCGGGTGAGAAAGAGAAGGGGGAAAGAGTTAGAGGGAAAGAGTTAACAAATGATATGACTTATTTCATTTGAAGAAAAATAGTCGAAAAAGAGAAAAAAAGGAGAAAGATAGAAAGAAAAAGAAAGATAGAAGAGGAGAGAGATGGGAAAGAAAGGAGAAGGTCAATGTGAAAAGGAAAAAAATTGAAAAAAAAGACCGAAAAAAGGAAGAGGAGATTAAATTTGAAAAGTCATCAGACAAATATCTAGAAAGAAAGAAAGAAAGAAAAGATTAAATTTGAAAAATGTTAGGAAAAGGTGAGAGAGAGAGAGAGAGAGAGAAAGAAGAAAAGTCATCAAAGGTGAGAGGGAGAGGGAGAGAGAGAAGAAAAGTCATTGAAAGAAAGAAAGAAAGTCATCAAAGGTGGGAGAGAGCGGGAGAGAGAAGATAATTCATGAAAGGTGAGAAAGAAAGAAAGAAAGAAAGAAAGAAGAAAAGTCATCAAAGGTGAGAGAGAGAGGGAGGAAGAGAGAAGAAAAGAGAAAGAAAGAAGAAAAGTCATCATAGGTGAGAGAGAGAGAGCGAGAGAGTGGAGAGAGAGAAGAAAAGAGAAAGAAAGAAAGAAAGAGAAAGAAAGAAAGAAAGAAAAAAAAGAAGAAAAGTAATCAAAGGTGAGAGAGAGAGAGAGAGAGAGAGGGAGAGAGAGAGAGAAGAAAAGTCATAAAAGGAGAGAGAGAGAGAGAAAAGTCATCAAATGTGTGTATCTGTGAGAAAGAGAGAGAGACTGAAAGAGAGAGAGAGAGAGAGAGAGACATTAAATATGAAAAATCTCTGAGAAAAGGTGATAGAGAAAGGAATAATTTGTTTTTCAATTTAATGTCTTATCAACCTTCGTGGGATATTTAATGTCGCATCTAACCTTATAGAAGAACAGCAGTGGTACCATTTAACTCATAGCTGGTGGGGATAAGAGAGTTCGTTGCTTTTCCCATGGGTATTTGCCGGAAAGTGAACATAATAACATAACTGAGGTTCGAACTTGTTTACAACGATATTGCAGCCGAGTACGTTAGCCATTACGTTACGGGCACTTCTCCCAGAAAGAAGAGATTTAATATAAAAAGACCGAAAAAAAAAAGTCGAGAAAAAAAATGGCAAGAGAAACAGCGAACATTTGGTTTGGTTTGGTTTAATGACATATCGACCCTTGTTGGTTATTTAATGCCAAATCCTCTTTATGCATATATATTAAATATATATGATTTGGTTTGGCTTGGTTTTATGGCATATCAACCATTGTAGGTTATTTAATGCCAAATCCTCTTTATAAATATATATATCAAATATATATGATTTGGTTTGGTTTGGTTGGGTTTTATGGCATATCAACCATTGTAGGTTATTTAATGCCGAATTCTCTTTATACATATGTATTAAATATATATGATTTGTTTTGATTTGGTTTTATGGCATATCAACCATTGTAGGTTATTTAATGCCGAATCCTCTTTATACATATGTATTAAATATACATGATATGGTTTGGGTGGGTTTTATGGCATATCAACCATTGTAGGTTATTTAATGCCGAATCCTCTTTATACATGTATATCAAATATATATGATTTGGTTTGGTTTGGTTGGGTTTTATGGCATATCAACCATTGTAGGTTATTTAATGCCAAATCCTCTTTATACATATATATTAAATATATATGGTTTGGTTTGGTTTGGTTGGGTTTTATGGCATATCAACCATTGTAGGTTATTTAATGCCAAATCCTCTTTATACTATATATTAAATATATATGATTTGGTTTGGTTGGGTTTTATGGCATATCAACCCTTGTAGGTTATTTAATGCCAAATCCTCTTTATATATATATATTAGATATATATGATTTGGTTGGGTTGGGGTTTATGGCATATCAACCATTGTAGGTTATTTTATGCCAAATCCTCTTTACACATATATATTAAATATATATGATTTGGTTGGGTTGGGGTTTATGGCATATCAACCATTGTAGGTTATTTAAGTCTAAACCCTTTTAATACAGATATATTCTATATATATGGTTGGTTGGTTGTTTAGGTTTTTTGGTATATCAAACTTTGTTTGTTATTTAATGCAAAATCTTTTTTATACACATAATCGTTTCTATCTTAAAAAAATTAATTTTGCATAAGTACACAGTTTAATTGTCAAAAACATTTCTATTTCATTTATTCAGTTTTGTCGAACAGTTCTAATTCAAACAATTCAGTTTAGTATAAGTATAGATTTTGTCCACACACAATTAACTGTCAAAACAGGTCTATTTCAAATAATTTAGTTTAGCATAAGTACGCATTTTAGTTCTATTTGGCTATACACAGAGTCAAATTTAAAACAGTTATATTTCAGATAATTCAGTTTAACATAATTTCGCTGTTTAAATTTCAAAGCAGTTCTATTTCAAACAATTCAGTTTAGCGTAAGGACGTAGTTTAGTTCTATTTGACCCATCGGTAGGACCCTTTCAGGTGCTACTTCTCTGAGTGGACCTGGGAGCAATGGCAATAAAGAGGTTTTCCACATTCCCCAAAGCTCCAGCATTGCTGGAGCCTCCCCATCAGATTGTTTAGTGTCATATTCAGGACACTCGTTGGCGAGAGGAGTCTTACCCCTCTGCAGAGATGCAGCCAGTGTATTTTGCACTCCGTGCAGCCTGGGCCAGAAACAACGAACAAGGAGAAAAAGAAAGAAAGACGGAAGAAAGGAAAGAATAAAAGTGGTTGATTGATTGATTTTAACGGCTCGTCGACACGTCTGGAGTTATATCATGCTTAGAGGTTAGGGAATTGCGTTCATTGTGCATTTATATTTTCATCTTTCGTGTAGTTGCTTCTTAAGAGTTTTTGCGACCAGTGGTTTCAAGAACCTTTATCTTGTTTGCGCACAGTTATATAGTTTCAAGTTACTAATAATTATCCTCCGTAAGAAGATTTGTTGAAACACAGGAGAGAACTTGACTGGATGTGAAGACGACAAAGGGTATGTTGAAATGACAGAAAGAAGTCGTCTGCGCATAGGCTCAATGCATACCCAAAATAGAATAAGAAAATATTATTAAAACTAACAACTCATAAAAATACTTCCCGATTAAATTAATTTACTGAATTTAGTTTTTTTTTTTTAACGGAATATATGTGCTATAACCAAACGGGGGACATCTCCACTCTAGAAGGAACCCCACTTAAACTAGTAGACAAATTCACGTACCTAGGAAGCAGCGTCGAATCAACCGAAAAGGACATCGAAACGAGGCTAACGAAAGCATGGACAGCTATCAATAGGCTATCGATTATATGGAAATCAGACCTAACCGATAAAATGAAACGCAGCTTCTTCCAGGCAGCGGTCACATCGATACTGCTATATGGATGCACTACATGGACGCTAACAAAACGGCTGGAGAAGAAACTGGATGGCAATTACACAAGAATGCTGCGTGCAATCCTGAACAAGTCCTGGCAGCAACACCCCACAAGACACCAACTGTACGGCCACCTGCCCCCTATCACGAAAACTATTCAAGTTAGACGAACCAGACATGCAGGACACTGCTGGAGAAGCAGAGATGAACTCATAAGAGATGTACTCTTATGGATCCCCACACATGGCCGCGCAAAAGCAGGACGACCAGCTCGAACGTACATTCAGCAGCTATGTGAGGATACAGGCTGTTGTCCTGAAGACCTACCTAGGGCGATGAACGATAGGGAGGAGTGGCGAGAGAGGGTCAGGGATATCCGTGCTACCAGCGCGATATGATGATGATGATGACTGAATTTAGAGCCTACGTAGAATATATTTAAGTAACAATTTCGAAAACTTCCACAAATAAGGGGTTACAATACAAACTGATGATTCCTATAAGATTTACGAGGTGTTAACTGGTAGATAACACACTGTTTCTTTATAATGCATTAGGTTATTCAAAAGAGTGTAACCTAACGGGATATTCGGTAGGAAGAACAGTCAAGTGAATTAATACTATATATCATTTAATTCTACAACATATGAAGAGGGAACCCAGTTCCCGTCCCATGCTATAAAAGAGTCACAATGCGTTTGAGGAACACGTCTTTACAACAAAGATGGTTGAAACCACTTACTACTTCTCAGATCTAGAAAAAGAAGAGGAGTCACTATGTGCGTCGCAGCTGAGGAGAGAACGACTACGTCTGCTGCTTCTGAAGTCCTGTTCGTAAAAGAGAGGGATTCTCGGGTTCGCCTTGCTACGTGACCAAAGAGGACTTGTGACATGAGAGAGTTCCTCAAACACTATGACAAGGGAGACCACTCCATTTAATCTCCCTACACCCCTCTGAACTCGAATGTCCGGGAGGAAAAAACAGATTTCCTGATCATAATTTCCACAAAATGAATCAGTTCAACTGAATATTCATTAGCAACTCGTTACTCCGACTTGAGAATGCATACAAATTATTGACTACATTATTTCCCCGTGATATTCAACATGGATTCCGTGGGAAATACGGTCGACTAACCAATCAAAAGAAACACATCAGTGGCGTTGCAATTACCACCATATAATTCAACAAATACAGAGAATTGATTATTGAAACTTCAAGCCATATTCGCGGTGTTGGGTATCACCCACCTTTTCCCACACAATGAACTTGTCCATCTGCCATATATAGCAGTAGCTACTAATACCAAGGCAGGCAGGCTAGAAGGTGAAGAGCAGCTTCTTATAGAAATAGTATTAGAGCGTTGGACGCTGGAGATCGCACTAGATCATCTTACTTGCTTCCGTAATAACGGAAGCCAATACTATCGTCGGACTATATCTTTATTCTGTATTCACTAATCCTATGTTCTTGTCTACTAATAGTCTCTCTATTGTATATAATTTTTTCTGAGAATATATTACTATTTCCTCTCATATCGTGGTTTGTCCTTTATATAATATAGCAAGCGTTCACCAACCAGAACGCAACACGCAGTTAGAGAAATACGGTTCCAACTGAGAAAATTTGCTAATGTAGTTCAAGCATTGCTCCTAGAGACCCTCAATGAAATAACAGACTTATTGGAAGAGATCCAAGAAGTTGAGTTCGGGCAAAAAATCGTGAGGCCACATTTTTATTTGTTTGCATTTGACTCCATACACAGTGGGAAGATGGAGTAAATACTTCTAGTCTACGGACTCCCCAAAGAAACCATAGCAGCTGTTTGTTTTTTTTTTTTTTTTGTCTTATGGCATATCAACCTTTGTAGGTTGTTTAATGCCAAAGCCATTCTCCTAGAAGAACAACAGCGGTACTATTTAACCCATAGCTGGGAGGATAAGGGGGTTCATACCTTTCCCAAGGGTATTTGCCCGAAAGTGAACGTAATAGCGCGACTGGAGTACGAATTCACTTACTACGATTCCGCAGTCCATCCCTTTAACCATTACACCACGAGGACACCCCCATGGCTGCTGTAATGAGGCTATACGAATACAGAAAAACACAAAAGTAAAATCTGAGAATTAATTTTTATTTATTGCGGACTTTTTGTCCTTATCTTGGTAGTTTTTTTTTTTCTTCTCACTACGTTTCGGCCAAATTTCACCTCTGGCCTTCTTCAGGTGATTAACCGCGACCTCGGATAGGAATGCTGAGTCTTGTATCCGTATCCCCAGTAATTACCGCCTTCCATAGTTGTTGTCTATCGTTGAGTCTCTACGGTTCCAGGTGAGAATTGTCAGAAGATAGCGGTTTCAATTCCTACCCAAGCCGGCCAGAGGTTTTCTTGGTCAAAAACGTGGTGCGATAGACAACAACTATGGAAGGCAGTAATTACTGGGGATACGGTTACAAGACTCAGTATTCCTATCTGAGGTCGCTGTTAATCACCTGAAGAAGGCCAGAGGTGAAATCTGGCCGAAACGTAGTGAGAAGAAACAACAACAACAACAAAAAAAAGAAAAACACTACAAAGATGAGGACAAAAAGTCCGCAATAAATAAAAATTAATTTTCAGATTAAGAAGCCTCATCTCAAAAAGGATTCCCAATAAAGACAATTACAAAAGTAAAATTTCTCTCACCGGACGATAACATAGACTTCTTTGACATTGTCGCAGTTGTTCGGCAATGGGATAAACGAACCCTGTACCAGTTCATAACACTGGTTTACAAAAATAACTTTTGGTCGAAGGCAAGAATGGGGATAGCTGTTTTTTGTTAATTTGGGTGTGCTGAATTCAAATGTATAAATAGTTTTGCTCTATCACCTCTAGTTTTCTGGCTTTTCAATAGTCTCGTTTTAGTATAAACAGAGAATATATGTGCATATTTCAAGAGTTGCAGCAGCTTATAACAGATAAAACAGGATAGATAAAGAACACTGATTGAATCAATATACTTGGATGACACAATTACACAATTCATAGTACTACAGACAGTCAAAAGTATGTTTTCTTAGAAGATCTAGTGTATTTTGCCTCCGGGATGTCACGCAAGAGCATCCAGCAGAAGACTCCCATCATGCCAGGGTTCCATTTACCTTGATAGTTGCTCTCCGTCTTCGTAATGTCTTGGTGGAATCTTTCTCCATGCTCATCACTCACTGCTCCAAGGTTTGGCGGGAAGAAGTTGAGGTGGGAATGGAGAAAATGAATCTTGAGTGATATTCGGCACCACATATCCTCGTAAGACGTTAGCAACTTCTCAATACAGGCTTGGTAATCTGGTACGCGTGGATTACCAAGGAAGCCACTACAGACTGACTTGAATGCTTGCCATGCTCTCAGTTCCTTTAAGTTAAGAAACTCCTCCAAATCAGTATCCTTCAGCACTTCTCGGATCTGAGGTCCGACAAAGATGCCCTCTTTGAGCTTAGCAGCACAAAGACCTGGGAACACAGTAGACAAGTGTTGGAAGACAGCGCCATTTTTGTGTAACGCCTTCACGAAATTCTTCATCAAACCAAGCTTGATGTGAAGAGGAGGAAGAAGCACCTTATTCATGTCCACCAGAGGATTCTCCTTGAGGCTGTGTTCGCCAGGAACAAAAGTGCTTCTAGACCCCCAGTCTTTCTGCTTGTAATGCAGGGATACAGCTCGACGATCCCAGAGACAGAAAAAACAACAGTACTTTGTGAAGCCCGCTTGCATACCCATAAGAAGACCAATGACCTTATTTGTTCCGATTCCTGAAAGTGATTATCCTTACATCTTCCTGGACTAGGTTCCACTGTTTAAGCTGAGAAGCCAAGAGCTCTGACCGCTGTTTTGACATACAAATCACGAGCAAGATCATTCAGGTCTTGCGTGATCCAGTGTGGCTCATTGCCACTTGTTCCTGAATATGTAGACTCAATATCTTCCAAAGATATTGGCTCGGCAGAATCCTCCCTTGAAGGCATTTCTTCATCTGATGAGGAAAGAAGATCCTTATTTACTGGAGGTGTGGGTACAGGAAGATCATCTGAATGGGGAACGTGTCTCATAGCAGATCGAAAGTTGGGATATTTGATCTTTTTTCTAGAAGATGCATTGAAACCAGTTATATTAGTTAAACAAAAATAACAATCATCTGCGTAGTTTCGCGGCTCTCTCCAAACCATCGGGACTGCAAAGTTGAAAGCCGCTTTCTTGCCATTAAACCATGCAGTTAGTCCACTGTAACAGGGTTTACAACAGATGTGTGGAGCACAAGACTTGTCCTGATCACCAATTTTACAGTCAAAATAGTGAAAGTAGGTGGTTCTGAGGAGGGAAGTGATGGTTCGACACAGTGCAACTGTTGTGAAGTCCCCACACACGTAGCAGAAAGAATTGGCCTTGTTGAGGCATCCTCGACATTTTCACGCTCTTGAAGCCACTGGAGAATCTGAAAATATAACAAAGTAAAACTAAATGTGCATTTGAAAATGTAATACTAATATTTAGTAACCCAAAAGATGTGTAACACGATAGTTGAGGGACACCAACCTCCTGCGCCGCCTGCGAGACAACCTCTTCCAATAACTGCCAGATTGTGGAGTGAGATCTGCTGTCTTAATTGTCAAAATCCGTCTTGATATATAACTATATCTAACTATATATGGTTAGAAGCTTTGGCCTGGCGTTTGAGTCAACCGGGTTTCGATCCCAGCTACGGGAAGATACTGTCTAGCCACACTGATAAGTTCTGATAGAACGAAACAGATATGTCTGTGGATGACTATATATATATATATATATATGTAATGTAATGCTATCATTTACATTTAGTGCATAATAACTAAAAAATAAGCCATAAGTCTCACAATATTAGAATTAAGCCTGAATTTATATACACCTTTATGTATCGTATATGCACAAAATGCACACTATGCATATCTAAAAAAATAAACTAGAGGTGATGAGTAAAAACGGATTTCAAATTTGAATTCAGCACCCTCAAATTTGGTAAAAACGGGTATTTTTGTGCTTGCCTCAATTTCTTTTTAAACCAGACTGCTCATTTCAAACGTCGATAGATTTAGTGAAAGAAAATGGCTTCACATAGGAAAAGGCAGGAAGCAGACGATCCTATTTACCAACCCCTCCGCTCGGACAGGATGTGACACAAGGTCAATTTTTTTTAAGTGGAGTTTAACAGGTTTGAATTCAGAGTTTTCCTTCTCCTAGACTAGTTGCCTAACCAAGGCTGAAGAACCTAGTCTGCCCTACTATTTACCCATAGCTGGAGGGAGAATAATTGGATTCATACCTTTCCCAAGAGTATTAGTGCTATGTGAAATGCAATCAGTCTCGTCCAGGATTTGAACTCGTGTCGCCGTGTTCATTTTCTACGGCGATAACAATTACACCACGGGCAGGAAGCAGACGATACCCCACACAAACTATCACAGACTTGGACTACCCGAATGGCATAGCACTTCTGGCAGATGCACCCGCCCAGGTCGAATCCTAACCGCGTAGTCTGGGACAGGCAGCAATTGGCATTGGCCTCCATGTCAATGCAGACAAAACAGAGTCTGCGTGCTTTAATCAAATTCAAAGAGGAGAATCTCCACACTAAAAAGTTATTCCTTAAAACTAGAGGACAAATTCACCTACCTTGGAAGCAACGTCTCATCTACGGAAAATGACATCAATACACGTCTAGCGAAAATATGGTCTGCTATCGATAGGCTATCCGATAAAATAAAACACAATTTTTTTCCAAGTAGTGATCGTGTCCATACTACTATATGAATGCACCTCTAACAAAGTGTATGGAGAAAAAGCTTGACAGCAATTGCACAAGAATGCTAAGAGCTATACTGAACAAATCCTGGAAGCAACATCTCAAAAAACAGCAGCTCTACGGCTACCTACCTCCCATCTCTAAAACCATTCAAATCAGATGAGCAAGACATGCAGGACATAAGAACAAACTCTTGTGATGTTCTCCGGTGGACCCCATCACACGGACGAGCAGGTGTTAGACGATCAGCAAAAACCTATCTATAACAGTTCTGTACAGATACAGAATGTAGTCGGAAGCGATGGGCGATGAATGGCGAGAGAAAGTCAGGGAAATCTGTGCAAGCGGCACGACATAATGTTCCAAAAGCGTTTATACTTAAAGGAACAACACAATCAGATGAGCAAGTATTGAGAGAAATTTTCAATAATATTGTAATTGGCAATAAAATTTCTTCACATTTATTTAGGTCCACTTTGGTAAGGAGTGGTAGTACCTGACAGGGTAATATCTAGGCGTCAGATAGAACTGTTTAACATTTAAACAGTGTGAAAACAAATGATTATACTAAATTGAATTGTTAGAAATAGAACTCTTTGATCATTTAACTGTGTGTCAATAAATGACTGATGCTTAATTGAATTATTAGTGATACATAGCAATATTTTGATCCATTTAACTTTGTTGACTTATGTTTACAAATCATATTTCAATCATACATCTTAGATGCATCAGGGAGGTCTTCAGTGATGCGCTGTTTTCATTGCCGATTTCGGGTTATTTCTGCATCATATCAGCTCCGACAGTAACCCCGGCTTGACTCTAAAAGAGCTAAGCCGCCTCCGTGATCGCGACGTGCTACGCTCGTGCCTCTACCAAAGCAAAGAAAAAATAAATAAAAAGCCGGACATCGGCCGTTCTTATTGATATCTGTCTTTTAGTAAACAGCCAATGAAAACAGGGCATTCCACACTCCTCTGCTATATAGTACCATCTTTACCTCATCCGGTTTCTCCCTGCTACTTCCGGAATCGGTACCGAGGTAAGATGTTATTTTAATACTCGTCCGTGTCCATGATTTACACTTCACTAGACTAATATATATGTTTAAACCAGGTTTGGCAATTTAAAAACCTATCATTGATCATATGCCGTAAATCCAAAACAAACCGAAAATTGCTCATACTATCACACAGAGACAATAAAAAATCATCCGATACTTCGATTAAGAAGATCTTAGTAGATTTACAACAACAGGTACGATAATTGCAGATTACTATGAGATAGTGACAGAGAAAACCTCGAAGTTTATCGCAGACACAAAATAATTCATACCGACCGTGAAGTCCCAATATACGGCGAACTAATACACAGATCGATTTGACTCATAGATGAGACCTTAACAGGTACTTCCATTCCAAGTCAAAGTGGAGCTAGGAGTAATAGCAGTGAAGGAGTTCTTAACATCATCAGAAACAGGTTAGTGTTATACTCAGTAAATATCTTTGTGGGGTCTTACTCTTCTGTAAGGGACGCAGTCTGTGTATTTTAAGCTTTACCGACAGCGGGAAAGAAAGAAAGAAAGAAAGAAAGAAAGAAAGAAAGAAAGAAAGAAAGAATATAGGCGAAGAGAAAATCGAAAAGAGAGAAAGAAAAACAGAATATAAACGGAGAACGAAAGAATATTGGAGAAGAGAAAATGGAAAAGACAGAAAGAAAGAAAAATAGAATATAACCAACGAGAAAATGGGAAAGAAAGAAAGAATATTGGAGAAGAGAAAATGGAAAAGAGAGAAAGAAAGAAAAACAGAACATAACCGATGAGAAAATGGAAAAGAAAGAAAGAAAGAAAGAAAGAAAGAAAGAAAGAAAGAATACGCATGAAAAGGGAATGGAGAAAGAAAGAAAGAAAGAATAAAAGCGGAGAGAAAATGGAAAAGAAAGAGAGAGAGAGAGAGAGAGAGAGAGAGAGAATATAAATGGGAAGAAAATTTAAAAGAAAGAAAGAATGAATGAATGAATGAAATCTTTCTTTATCTTTCTTATTAGGTTAATTCCATTATTTACATACGTATAAGAAAGAAAATTGTGGTGCGAAGACTTTTGGGTTAGGGTTAGGCCGAGAATCCTTAAATACGTTCGTATGAGATAGAATAGAAGTTGTTGTGTGAAAACTTACATCAAGGCAATGTTTCGTGCGCCATACAACACTAAGGCTCCTCAATCAATGAGGACAAGAATGCTCACGCTCGTACTTGTTTCTGGTTATCGAGGCAGGACCGCATCACATATTTAGTTCTGTTTGAGGACGAATTCATATGCGACATACTTCTATGGATTACCACACATGGACACACCAGCGTTGGCTGATTAGTTATGATTTACATACATCAGCTCTGTGAAAACACCAGATGCTGTGTAGAAGACTTGCCAGAGGTTTGGTTTGGTTGTTTGGGTTTTATGGCATATCAACCTTTGTAGGTTATTTAACGCCAAATTCTGTCTATATATACATACATATTCAACCAAAGATTTCAAAACGAATATTAAGGTTGGTATAATTTTCTGTTAGCAGGATTTCATTTGTTTGCACAAGATTAACCAGTTTTAAGTTGTTATGTTTTTTGGTACAATTCTGTCTCTCTCAAGAAGGACCGAATGTCATCTATTTTGACGTTCTCGAACAGATCGGTTAAGCTATTTACTTTGAAAAATCGCTTTCTGATAACAGCGAAAGTTCTGCACTCTATAAGAATGTGTTTAAACAGGAACCACAACCACAGTGTTCAACCTGCCAGACAACTTACACGGTTAGACTTGCCAGAGTGAAGGACTATCGGGACGAATATATATATATATATATAGAGAGAGAGAGAGAGAGTCAAGGGCGTTCTATCTGTGCGACTTGATGATCATGATGAGATAAAAGTAAAATTGGCGACCCTAGTCGAGGGTGACCAGAAGGCTCCCTTTTCAATAGCTACTACACCGAGGTGTAGGGGAGGGCGATACTCCTTACCCTGGATTGCTCCACTTTACCCTCGATACGTACCTTATATTGCTGAATGTTAAGCAATGAGGTATCAAGTACCATTTTTAAGTCTTTGGTATGACTCGACCTGGGATTGAACCCCAGTCTCCCGGACCATGGGCGAGATAACTTAAAATCTTACAATAGCTAAACAAAAAATGTATATACAAACGTACAATGAACGGGTTTGCAATATAATGGCCGAAGGATTTCGTTTCATGCCTTTGGGTTTAGTTAGGCGGAGAACCTTTCGGCTCAGTGCATGGCTTACTTAGGTGCAACATTAACGCAGGTTTTCACGCGTGCGCGCGCGCGGATGGAGCGGACGTGTCACTCAGAGATGTCACAATAGCCCGAGATGGGAAACGGGGCTAGCAAGTGCGAATGACGTCACGCGCCGGAAGCGCGAGGAGGATTTTGGGAATTTTAAGAAAGTTTGGAGAGTTGAGACTAGACACCGGTCGAGACGGTTGACTTTCGCTTTCTCGCGGAGGCCTTGGGCAGGTGTTGCACGAGATGGGGGTGGGCAGATGAAAAGGCCAGAATAGAAAGATTGTGCCTCTCTCCTTGTGTCGAAAAACCTTTAAACTCAAAGGTAATAAAAAGTTTCGTACCTGAACTGAGAAGTCGTAACGTGTTTTTCGAATTTCGAGATTCCTATGTTCTTTCTTTATGGACATTCGATGTACGTTTCCCACATAGCCATATCATGGCTATGGTACAGGTTGACATGGCATTAAAACCAATGAAACAAACATAGTAAGCGAAAAGGCAACAAAAACAAGATGAAAGATAAACTAGTCAAAATTTTTTAATGATGGCTATGTTTCATCTAAGAGATTTGAACAATTTAAGACTAAAGGGTTTTTGTTTTTTTTTGTTTTTTATGACTGCTACATTCTTTTGAAGTCGATCGATTTGGTATGTGACAAAGGCAGACTGCGTTCTGTTTTCAAACACCAATGTCGACAATGACACGGTTTCAGTTACCGACGGAAAATACGCCTAGTTAACCTCAACTGATTCACAAGTGACCACTTGCAACCAACCAGTTACTTATATCCGGAGATACCCTTACATTGCATTGTTCAGTCGCTTAGCATCTACCTGGCTAGATAGTGAAGTAGATAGTTTCAATTACAGGTATTATCAAAAGCTGTATATATATATATATATATATATATATATATATATATATATATATATATGTGTGTGTGTGTGTGTGGAATAAAGAAAAATACGTGACAAGGCCCCACCCAAGTACCATAGATATCTAGAATCTTTAACACCCTCAAGTAGGTATTTATTAAGCTTCCCACCAAGCCCGGAAGTAAAAAATGCTTGGTTCTGTCGTTATTTCCTTTGAAGAGCACCGTGCAACCCTTACACAACCCTTACCTCTTTTAGACGCAGAGGCAGGTGCTGGCTTGAGGCAGGGGATCCCCCTCCCCATTACCAAACAAATAATCTTAACTCACCTAATTCTTTGATTGGTCGGTTTTTACATCATGTCAGCTCTTGTAGGGTTATTTTATGCCGAAGTCTGTCTAAAAAGTATGTTTTACAGTAAAGATTCAGTCATTGATTTTAACGGCATTTCAACACGTCTAGACATATATTATGCATAGAAGTTAAGAAATCACATTAAATTCATGTTCATTCTATCGGATACAATTAAGTTTTAAATAGTTCTATTTGACCCCAAGATGGGAACTTGATAGCTTTTAGTTCTCTGGATCAGAGTGGACCTGGGAGTAATTGCAATAAAGGTGTACTAGACACTTTTCCCATCTCCAGAACTGGAAATTATTTTTATAATAAAATGCATCGAAAATGATTTTTAAAGTAAAAAGCATAAAATAATTTTTACGATAAAAATGCATTGGAAATGATTTTTATTATAAAAATGCGTAGAAAATTATTTTTACAATAAAATTGCACAAGAAATGATTTTTACTATAAAAATGCATTGGAAATGATTTTTACTATAAAAATGAATTGGAAATGATTTTTACTATAAAAATGAATTGGAAATGATTTTTACTATAAAATGCATTGGAAATGATTTTTATTATAAAAATGCATTGGAAATGATTTTTACTATAAAAATGAATTGGAAATGATTTTTACTATAAAAATGAATAGGAAATGATTTTTACTATAAAAATGCATTGGAAATGATTTTTATTATAAAAATGCATTGGAAATGATTTTTACTATAAAAATGCATTGGAAATGATTTTTACAATAAAAATGCATAAGAAATGATTTTTACTATAAAAATGCAATGGAAATGATTTTTACTATAAAGATGCATTAGAAAGGAATTTTACAATAAAAATGCATTAGAAGAGATTTTTATTATAAAAATGCTTCGGAAATTTGGTTGTTGTGCATCAAACCGACAAGTTTTCTATACAGGAGACATAAACAAGCCCGACTTTATTGATTTAAATTCAAAAATTATGCAAGGATAGGCAGCGTTTCGACTGATATTAGAGAATCCCTTTGTTAAGTTAGATTTAAAAAAACATAAAAAAAGTTACATCGACTTCCAGTATCAATACTAAGATTGTTTGAAATGTATCTAGAGTCGCGTGTGGCAGAATTAAATTGTAATAAGATTTTCTTGAATTTTTCATACCGTATGAAACATTATCAAAGATATGTAGGGATTAAAAAAGAAAAAAAAAGGCAATTACTTAAAAAAAGATAATATATAAAATGCAAAAGTAACAGTTTCCTGGGAGGCCTCTGATATGAAGCAAAGTCGACGCATGTCTAACAAAAAAAAAGAGGGGCTTAATAGCGCCAAATAGAAACTCTCTTAGATACCTCGAGACGCCTTGACCGAACGGACGTTTTTTTTTCTCTAGGGAGCCCATGTACTTGGTGAGTCCCGAACTTAGCAGTGCATTGTGTCTCTCTTACGAGTAGAAGCCCCTGTCGAGTGTAACTACGAAAAAGGGAGACACATGACTCAATTTATAGTTTGCAAAAGATACATTAGAAGTGATTTTAGTCTACAAACGCCTTGTCTAGCGGAGCCGACTATTTCTTCTGGTCCAGGAAAAAATTCCATACCACAGAAGAGTCATAAATAAAATTTGAGTCTAAATGTATCCTTGTCTTTTTCCTTTCGTTCTTAATTCCTTTTACAACTTTGACAAACAAAAGAAGATACGAAGAAGAAAAGGAGTTAGTTTACAAACCTCAGACAATGCCAATAATATACAAACAACCACAAAAAATCTTCCATATGCTCCAAAGATATAACTATGGTTCTATTTTTGACATCATCGATTAATTTAGTTTCTCTCACTTTTATTGCTAATAGCTACCAAGACTGTGTCTGCTATGTTTCATTGTTATTCACGAAATGGCTTAGTCTGACACACAACCCTACCGTAAATTACGGCCTACAAGTTAACCAATCGACCTTAAGATTTTTAGCTGAACATGTTTAGATGGCTTCAAGTATTGTTATTTGATATTAGTTATTCTATTTACCGATTATTACTGTTTAATACGAACAATTTACCCACATCTGTATGGTTCTAAATATGCAATAATAATAATTCTTAGTAAATGTTTGAACAGTTTTTTTTCGACCCATTGATGGCACCCTAATCGGTACTATCCATTCTGGGTCAGAGTTGACCGGTGCGTGACGTCATCCACATCCCCTGGTCCTAATTCCTATCTGGGATTTTTATTTTGACATCTCTGAATGATACATCCTCTCCGCACGCGCGTGAACACCTGCGTTAATGTTGCACCTAACTAACCCATGCGCTAAGCGAAAGGTTCTCAGCCTAACTAAACCGAAAGGCAAGATATATAAAACGAAATCTCTCGGCAATTATATTACACTAGAATGTCGTAGTCCAGACCGTAAGCCACTGTGCCAAAGAGAGTCCCTTCGCCTTCTGGACTACCCAGTACAAATCGAACTTGTAAATTGGTCGGTGAGGCGAACTCATGTATCCTGGGACAGAAGTCGGCACTCGTGTGATTTATTTTCTCTTAGTCTGGCACAAGGTGTTGAAGAGACAGAGAAGTCAGTTATTTTAGTAACACCTTCACGTAAGATTGAATTTAATTAATAATCCCAATGTCCCTGTCACTGACATAGAGAAAGCGACAAGCTATTCATCAAAATCCACAGGCTGTGACCAAAACCCGACGTTTCTTCCATGGCAGTTGAATAACCATTTCACATATCGTCTCATATATACAAAAGACCCAAGTCAAAAACGAAGGAGGATTCACCCAATGTAAATTGTAGGTGTGTCGTTTAATAGAAGCCATCATTTTGACAGGATCTGAAATATGGAGGTCCAGATGGCGTAAAAGTATTCATTTTGCGGCAAGACCTTTTGATGGAAGGCACGAATCCATTTTCACGCGCAACAAGAAGAGGACATTCCAACAATTAAAAATAACAAGTAGGCAGCCATGTTTTTGCGAGACGTAACTAATTGTAGAGAATTTAAATGGATTAATTGTATAATCCAAAATTTAGTTTGGTTTAGTTTTAGTTATTTGGATTAACGGCATATCAAACCTTAGGTGTTATTTACTGCCAAATGTTTTTTTGGGTATGTGATTTGTAAGCGAATAGTTTGTGGCTAAACATTTTGTTTATCAAGAAACTGTTAGGACAGTATATTGACGTATGTCTTGTTTGTAGCTCTCTCTCTCTCTCTCTCTCTCTCTGCATATATATGTATATATACATGGGAGGTGTCCTCGTGGTGTAATGGTTAAAGCGATGGACTACGGAATCGTGGTAAGCGAGTTCGTACTCCAGTCGCGCTATTACGTTCACTTTCGGGCAAATACCCTTGGGAAAGGTATGAACCCCCATATCCTCCCAGCTATGGGTTAAATAGTACCAATACTGTTCTTCAAGGAAAATCGCTTCTGCATTAAATAACCTACAAAGGTTGATATGCCATTAAACAAAGGAACCAAACCAACCAAACCTATATATACATACTAATTTAATTTCCACATTTTCAAATAGTTTCTTTATGTTATTTTCGTGAAATACTTTTAAGTATTATAAACGACTGAATACTTCATTTGATGGGGCTCTAATAGGTACTATTGTTCCTGGTCAGAGTGGACCCGGAAGTAATGGTAACGAAGATGTGCGCCACATTCCCCAAGGCTCCTGGACTACAGCCTTATCATTAGATTGTTTAGTACAATATTCAGGACATTCGTTGAGAGTGGGTCTTACCTCTCTCCAGTGATGCAGTCGGGTATTCCTAGTTGAAATACATTGGAAATGGTTTTTATTATAAAAACGCATTTTAAATGATTTTATTATAAAAATGAATTGGAAATGATTTTTAATATAAAATTGCATTGGAAGTGATTATAACTATAAAAATACATTGGAAATGATCTTTATTATAAAAATGCAGGGGAAATGACTTTTATTATAAAAATGAATTGGAAATGATTTTTACTATAAAAATGCATTGGAAATGGTTTTTATTTTAAAAGTGCAGTAGAAATGATTTTTACTATAAAAATACACCGAAAATGATTTTTACTATACAAATGCAGTAGAAATGATTTTTATTATAAAAATGCATTGGAATTGATTTTTATTATAAAAATGCATGGAAATTGATTTTTACTTTAAAATTGCAATGAAAAATGATTCTTACTATAAAAATGCATTGGAATTGATTTTTATTATAAAAATGCATGGAAATTGATTTTTACTTTAAAATTGCAATGAAAAATGATTCTTACTATAAAAATGCATTGGAATTGATTTTTATTATAAAAATGCAGTTGAAATAATTCTTATTACAAAAATGTATTAGAAATGGTTTTTATTATAAAAATGAATTGGAAATGATTCTTACTATGAAATTGCGTTCAAATCTTTTTTGTTATAAAATATTCATTGGAAATGATTTTTACTATAAAGATTCATTGAACATTTTTTTTTACAATAAAATGTATGGGAAATGATTTTTACTATAAAAATTCATGCGAAATGATTTTCATTATGAAAATACTTTGGAAATGTTTTTTCTAAAAAAATATATTGGAAATGATTTTTACAAATAACTAATTTTTATCTATTTTATTTTTTCATGAAAGGAAAATAAAATGTTTTTTTTTTTAAATTTTTTATTTTGAATAATTAAAAAGGAACATTTCTTTCGTTAAATTTATTTTATATGAACAAACTAAGATATCTGAAAATTAAACTTTATTTTAAGCAATAAGTGCTTTTTTTATTAAAAGAATTAAGCCAACACCCATAAAAGATTATCTATTGTTTTTAAATCGAAGTTATTTGGTTCAGTTAAATTTATGACATATTAACCATTGTAGGTTATTTAATGCCAAATCCCGTTTATATAGGGTGCAGAAGCAAAACTTTTTTTTCGTCTGATTAGTCCAATATTTGAAAAAAAAAATTCTCTATTATTTAAGCACTTTTTCACTAAAATTCAGCCCAATATGAGTGAGCAAGAAAAGAAACGCCGAAACCAAGCCAAAAAAATTTCCGAAATGATTAAAATTTTTCATGGCCTCCATCAAGCACAGGCCTTTACCCCCTTAATTACGCTCTATGGGGCATTTTAGAAAACAAAACAAATGCAACTTCCCATCCAAATATTGGTTCGCTTAAGACTGCTATTGAGGAAGAACGGAATAAAATATCAAAAGTATTTGTTTTGAAGGCATACAAATCATTTCAAACGCCTGTTGATAAAATAATTGAAAAAAATGGTGGCCATATTGAATAAATTAACTTTTTTCTGTCTATCTTCTTATTCTGTTTGTTTTTTAGGCGTAAAATTAATGTTATTTTATAATAGAGACGTAAATTATTATACTAGAATATTCCTAATTTTGCTTCTGTACTCTAGTGAAAACAGCCTCCAAAAACTATCGAAAAAACCCAACAAACACAAACGCCTTAAAACTAAAAACGGCACAATATCAATTAGCAGGCATATATATAAAGGAACAGACAGAATACATTCAAAATCAGATAGATAAGATCAGAGACTCGGTAGAAGATAGACAATCTAGAATTGCCTGGCAAACAATAAACGAAGTGAGCAGAAGAAAGAACACAACCAAAGCAAAACTTAAAGCAGCAAACCAACAAGAAAGAATAAAACTGTGGAAACAGCACTTCGAAAACTTACTTGGAAACCCACCAAAAATAACGCATGAACCAATCACCAGAATAATTAACAAACAATTAGACATTAAACTTGGACCGTTCACACAAGGAGAACTCGACTCGGTTCTCAGAAAAATTAAAAATAGGAAAGCTGCAGGACTGGACGAAATTCCCCCGGAAGTATGGAAGACCAGACAATTCGACGACATACTGCTCCGACACTGCAACGCAGTATACAATCAAAATCCGATAGATAGATGGACGAAGGGATGCATACTCCCCTTCCCTAAAAAGGGAGACCTCGGATTAGCCAAAAACTACCGAGGCATAACACTTACATCCATAGCTGCCAAAATCTACAATGCCCTACTACGAAACCGCATAGAACCCAAAATCGACAACATACTTAGAAAAAACCAAAATGGCTTCCGAAGAAATAGATCTACGACCTCACAAATACTAACCATCCGCAGAATCCTTGAGGGTGTACGGGCAAAGAACCTACAAGCGACATTAATATTTGTCGACTTTACCAAGGCTTTCGACTCCATTCACAGAGGAAAGATGGAACAAATCCTACTAGCGTACGGCATACCTAAAGAAACCGTAGCGGCAATAACGATTCTCTATAGAAACACTAAAGTAAAAGTACGATCACCAGATGGAGACACAGAATACTTCGACATTGTAGCAGGAGTACTACAAGGGGACACGCTGGCTCCGTATCTCTTTATCATTTGTCTAGACTACGTACTTAGAACATCGATTGACAAAATCAAAGAGAATGGCTTCGAACTGACGAAGAAAAGAAGCAGAAGATATCCCGCAACAACAATTACCGACGCCGACTACGCCGATGACATAGCGATACTGGCAAATACACCTGACCAAGCCGAAACACTTCTGCATAGCCTGGAACGAGCAGCAGCAAGCATAGGCCTCCATGTTAATGCACACAAAACGGAATATATGTGCTATAACCAAACAGGGGACATCTCCACTATAGAAGGAACCCCTCTTAAACTAGTAGACAAATTCACGTACCTAGGAAGCAGCGTCGAATCAACCGAAAAGGACATCGAAACGAGGTTAACGAAAGCATGGACAGCTATCAATAGGCTATCGACTATATGGAAATCAGACCTAACCGATAAAATGAAACGCAGTTTCTTCCAGGCAGCGGTCACATCGATACTGCTATATGGATGCACTACATGGACGCTAACAAAACGGCTGGAGAAGAAACTAGATGGCAATTACACAAGAATGCTGCGTGCAATCCTCAACAAGTCCTGGCAGCAACACCCCACAAGACACCAACTGTACGGCCACCTGCCCCCTATCACGAAATCTATTCAAGTTAGGCGAACCAGACATGCAGGACATTGCTGGAGAAGCAGAGATGAACTCATAAGAGATGTACTCTTATGGATCCCCACACACGGCCGCGCAAAAGCAGGACGACCAGCACGAACGTACATTCAGCAGCTATGTGAGGATACAGGTTGTTGTCCTGAAGACCTACCTAGGGCGATGAACGATAGGGAGGAGTGGCGAGAGAGGGTCAGGGATATCCGTGCTGCCAGCACGATATGATGATGATGATGATGACTCTGTATATATTAAACATATATATGATTTGTAAACATATTTTGTAGATAATATTCGAAAACGAGTCTGCTCTTTTTTTGCACATAATTCATCATCACCATGTCGTGCGGCTAGCACGGATATCCCTGACCCTCTCTTTCCACGTCTCCCTATCATTCATCGCCTCTGGCAGGTCTTCAGGGTTTCATCCCGTATCATCACATAGCTGCTGTGTGTATGTTCGAGCTGGCCGTCCTACTTTTGATTGGCCATATGCGGGTGTCCACAGGAGTACATCACTTACGATCTCGTCCTTGCTTCTCCAGCAGTGTCCGGCATGTCTGGTTCGTCTAGCTTGTATAGTTTTCGTGATAGGTTGTAGGTGACCGTATAGTTGGTGCCTTGTAGGGTGTTGCTGCCAGGACTTGTTCAATATTGCTCGCAACATTCTTGTATAATTGCCGTCTAGCTTATTCTCCAACCGTTTAGTCAGCGTCCAAGTAGTGCATCCATATAGTAGTATCGACACTGCACATAATTAAATAATTTCAAGTATTCCGATATCAGTCAATTTATTTTGTAATATAATGGCCGAGGGATTTCGTTTTATGTCTTTGGGTTTAGTTAGAGTGAGAACCTTTCGGCTCAGTGCATAGGTTAGTTAGGTGCAGCATGAACGCAGGTGTTCACGCGCGTCATTCAGAGATGTCAAAATAAAAATCCTAGATAGGAGGAGGTGAATCACGTCATGCACCGGAAGCGCGCGGAGGATTTTGGGAGGTTTGAAAAAGTCAGTTGAGTTGAGTCCTGCCCCGGAAGAAGACGGTTGACTTTCGCTTGCTCGCCGAGGCCTTGTGGCGGGTGCACACGTGATCCTATTTACCCAACCCCTCCGCTCGGGCAGGATATGGCACGAGGTCAATTTTTAAAGCGGAGTTTAGCAGGTTTGAATTCAGAGTTTTCCTTCTCCTAGACTAGTTGCCTCACCAAGGCTGAAGAACCTAGTCTGCCCTACTATTTACCCATAGCTGGAGGGAGAATAATTGGATTCATACCTTTCCCAAGAGTATTAGTGCTATGTGAAATGCAATCAGTCTTGTCCAGGAATTGAACTCGTATCGCCGTGTCCATATCCTGTGACGATAACCATTACACCACGGTGCGCACGTGATGGGGGTGGACAGATGGAAAAGCCAGAATAGAAAGAATGTGTATCTCTCTACTTATGTCGAAGAACCTTTATACTCAAAGTTAATAAAAAGTTTCGTACCTGAACTAAGAAGTCGTAAGTATTTTTGTTTTTCAGGATTCCTATGTTCTATGTACATATGTTATGAACATTCTATGTACGTTTCACATATCCGTATCATGGGTATGGTACAATTTGTCATTTGTTTGCTCACATAATTAGTTCTATTTGACCCATAGATAGGAACCTATCAGGTGCAACCTCTCCGGGTCAGAATGTATCTTGAAACAATGGCAATGAAGTCGTACTCTACATTCCCCAAATCTCTAAGATTATGACGCCAATGTCATAATGTTGTTCTCTCACTTGGGTGCACCTTTTTCAAAAATTTCAAAGGATTAATTTCTCCCTAATCTAGTTTTATTCCATTCCTATAAAAAGACTCTCATGCCAAAAATTGTGGAATTTTGCTTCCTTTAAATATGGCCACCTTGTCATTTCATGTTTATTATATTATACCGTATATGATTTTTTGCCATATTTACGAGGATAGAAGAAAAACTAAATAGAAATTTGTAATTTCTTCGTTTTATGACTTTTTACATAGATAAATGAATGTAGTTTATAAGCCTTTATCAAAATTCATGAATAATTTTAAATGCAATTAAAAATATGGATTTCTACTAAAATTATTTATTATTTATATACATTATTATAGGCATTAGCGAACACTCTACTCATTAGACCGATGGCCAGAGATTAGGGTTCAATCTCTGGTCGAGCCATACCAAAGACTCAAAAAATGGTACTTGATGCAACAATAAGGATCAAGGGTAAATCAAGCAGGTAAAGCTGTTATTATTTTTTTAGAAGAACGTGTGCAAAGAGTTGGAATTATTCATATTATATCAATAAAATATTAATAAAAAAAGATTATATTAATATATAGCTAAACAATAAAACATGATATTAAACCTATTTTGCCAAAAATTATATCCTAAAAAAATTTGATTTTAGATGTCAATTTCTATGTTAAGCGATATTAACATTGAGGTGTTACGTGGATGTATAAGGCAATGATCAAAATAACTCCGTTTTTGGAAATCAATATCTACATCGAACAAACAAAATGAAAATCGGGACAGACCATATTTTTAATTTGATGTCCCCTGATATACATACAAACACACAGGAATACAATGAATAAGATCGTTTTATTATAAGAACTTTCGCCTAGGTTTTTGTATTTTGCATTCTTAAACACCCATCGTTGACTTAACATCGCTAATATCACCCCTCATGGCCCTGATGATGGTTCATTAGAACCGAAACGTTATAGTGTCGACTTCATTATAAATCTTTCCTTCTACTTAGAATTCCTTGTTACCAATTTTTCTACCCATTATTATAAACAGATAAAGTTCTAATTATTTTTTAGAAGAACGTGTGCAGAGACTTGAATTTATTCATATTATATCAATAAAATATTAATAAAAAAAGATTATATCAATATATAGCTAAACAATAAAACATGATATCATACCTATTTTGCCAAAAATTATATCCTGAAAAAAAAAAAAATTTGCCCAGTCGGCTGAGACTGTAGAATACACTGACTGCACCTCTGCAGAGGGGTAAGACCCCCCCCCCTTAACAAGTGTCCTGGATATGACACTAAACAATTTGATGGTGAGGTTCAAGCAGTCCTGGAGCTTTGGGGAATACAAAGTACCCCTTTATTGCCATCGCTCCCAGGTCCACTCTGGCCCGGAGTGGTAGCACCTGACAGGACCCTATCTATGGGTTAAATAGAACTAACAAGCATACTTATCATCATCATCATCATCATGTCGTGCCGCCAGCACGGATATCCCTGACCCTCTCTCGCCACTTCTCCCTATCGTTCATCGCCGATGGCAGGTCTTCTGGGTTACATCCTGTGTCCTCACATAGCTGCTGTAAGTTCGAGCTGGTCGTCCTGCTTTTGCTTGACCATAAGTGGGGGTCCATAGGAGTACATCACTTATGAGCTCGTCCTTGCTAAACTGAATTGTTTGAGTAAACTGAATAGCTTGAAATAGAAATGATTTTGACAATTAAACCGTACTTACATTTAAACTGCGTACTTATGCTTAACTGAATTATTTGAAATAGAACTGTTTTTCGACATTAAAACTGTATTTACACTTAATTGAATTGTTACATATAACTGCTTGAATAGTTTGAAATGGAAATGTTTTTGACAATTAAACTGTGTACTTATGCTAAACTGAACTGTTTGAAACAGAACAGATTATTTACATAAAAATGGATTCGGCGTTAAATAACCTACAAAGGTTGATATGCCATAAAACCAAACAAACCAAACCAAACTGAAAAAAAAGAAGATTTTTGATGTAAATTTTTATGTTGACCGATATTAATATTGATGTGCAACATGGTCACATAAAGCAATATCAAAATAACTCCATTTTTGGAGATAAATATTTATTTCATATAACAAAGAAAATAAAATAGGGAACAGACCAGATTTTTAATGTCAAGACATTTAATGCACCCTAATATACACTTATACAAAGATCTTTTATAGACACAAAATACTTATAGTTGCGTATTAATGTATGTATGTGTGGGTGTTAGTGAAGGTACAAAGCGCGTTGTTTTAACCAGATATAAATTCGTCGGAAACTTATTTATGGCACCTCGTATGTCCATTAAGATTAAGGCTAACGCTAACTGCAGTATTTCATGCATGAATCTTCACTTTCTCTTTTATTATATATACATTCTGACTAATATTACCTCGTATGTCCATTAAGATTAAGGCTAACACTAACGGCAATATTTTATGCGTGACTCTTCACTTTCTCTTTTAATATATTTACATTCTGACTAATATTACCTTTTCTTACAAGAAAAGATTTTGTAAATTCTTCTTTTCAAAAATTTTTTCGCTAAATTTAAAGAAATAAATATTATTAAATTGTCGATCGGTGTTTTATTCAATGACTTACACCTTTGTCCGTTATATATATATATATATATATATATATATATATATATATAGGTAGTATTAAATATTATTATATTAGTATGATATATTAGTATTAAGTCTGGTGTTTTAAGTCGAAATGTATTTAGAATTTAAAAAAAAAAATAATTTACTATAATTCCAACCGGCAATAAAAAAAACCCGAAACTGGGCTAAATGAGGAAAAAACTCTTCACCCCTCTTCTACCCCCTCCCACCCTTCTTTCCTGTGTCTATTCTGAATTATTTTATCCATAAAATCTGAAGAAGTCCTGTTAGTTTTTTTTGTGTTTTTGATTTATATCAAAAACCCATAACAGGATGGAAATAAATTTATAATCCTAATGTGACCGGTTTTTGTTTTTTCTTATATATATATATATATATATATATATATATATATATATATAGTGTGTGTGTGTGTGTGTGTGTGTGTGTGTGTTCTTGTCTGTGAGTCCAATATACTGATCTTTTTTTTTTCTGAGACTGATTGCTGTACATCAGCCTAGATGTATAAAATTCGGTTTTAAATTCCCCCATTCACACTTTATGATCAAACAGACCGACAGTGAACGGAGTGTCTACCCAGGTGGCCAGAAAGGAGTGAGATTGACTTACTCTGACCCGTATCGAAGCAAACGCTTCAGGACTCGATATTTTGGGCGTCATATCTTGGAAGACTCAAATTCTGCCTCTCGTTTGAATGCACGTGATAAATTTTAGTTAGCTTGTGTGTCAGGCATATATATATATATACACACATATTTTATATATATATATATATATATATATATATATATATATTACATGGTAGTGTTTGTGACCCTGGATTTCATGCATTTTGCATTCATCAGATATAAACGTCTTATATATATATATATATAAACTTACTCTGGTATCAAGAATAGCAAAATGTGAACAAACGAATGTTACTACATAATGCCTTATAATTCCTGAGCTGACGTACGTCCCTACTGATTGAGCGGTATGATACGAAGTCTAACGTAAAAAAGTTTGCCGGGTTTCGATCCCAGCTTCAAGCATCCTACGTGTCTAGCCACATTGTAAAGTTGTGATAAATCGAAACAGTCTGTCTGTGTATGACAATATATATATATATATATATATATATATATAGTTTATATGTATATAAAGTTCATATTCATAGTGTAATATGTATGAGTGTATATATAAGTTGGCGACCGTAGTCGAGGGTGACCCGAAGGCTTCCCTTTCAATAGCTACAACATCGAGATGTTGGGAAGGACGCTACTCCTTTCCTTGGATTACTCCACTTTACCGATGATACGTACTTTATATTGCTGAGTGTTAAGCAAGGAGATATCAAGTACCATTTGAGGTTTGGGTATGATTCGACCAGCGATTGAACCCCGTAACTGAACGTCAATATGCTGGTTATATATATATATATATGTGTGTGTGTGTGACCTCATGAACAATGATAAAATATGGTGCATTTATTTTGGATTAATTCTTAAATTAGCATGGTCATTGCAAATATATGAGGTATCACTTACAAAATTTGAAACAATGGAGCGATTAATCAG
>OY757942.1:711309-714351 GCA_963585895.1 Sepioteuthis lessoniana
ATGTCTGTGTTATTTTCTTTTTTATGGTAATGTACATGACACTTTTTTGTTGTTTTTTCTCTAAAAAAAAAAGCTCTCCTTCTTCATATTTCCCTCTTTCTCACTGAAATTAATCCACCTCTATCTGGTCAAATCTCTGATGAAACCCAATACACCTTGGTGCGACATAGCTTCAACCTACCCAGACGGTCACAGTCAAAAACCAAATTAACCCCCTACCAACATCACTCAAACCTCTATCTATTTCCCTCCTTGTTTTTAACTTGTCTATCTCTTGTCTTTAGAGGTGCCCGTGGTGTAATGATTATCGTCGTAGGAAATGGACACGGTGACACGAGTTCAAATCCTGGACGAGGCTAATTGCATTTCACATAGCACTAATACCCTTGGGAAAGGCATGAATCCAATTATTCTCCTTCCAGCTATGGGTAAATAGTAGGACAGACTGGGTTCTTCAGCCTTGGTGATCTTGTGTCATATCCTGTCCGAACGGAGGGGTTAGTAAATATATGATCTCTTGTCTTTAGACCTTTTCCCACGCTTTATATCTTTTTACATTCTCCATTGGTTTATTTTTTCCTCAATTGCTAAAATATCGAAAAACACAAAAAAATGTTTTGTCTGATGAAGTTGTTTGCTAATGGTTTGGTTTGGTTTGTTGGGTTTTATGGCATATCAACCTTTGTAGGTTATTTAACGCCAAATCCATTTTTATGTAAATAATCAGTTCTATTTCAAACAATTCAGTTTAGCATGAGTACACATTTTAAATGTAAATTCGGTTTAATTGTCAAAAACATTTTTATTTAAAGCTATTCAGTTTAATCAAACAATTCAGTTTAGCATAAATATGCCGTTAGTTCTATTTAACCCATAGTTAGGGCACTATCAGGTGCTATCATTCCGGGCCAGAGTGGACCTGGGAGCAATGGCAATGAAGGAGTACTCCGCATTCCCCAAAGCTCCAGCATCACTGGAACATCACCATCGGATTGTTTAGTGTCATATCCAAGACAATCGTTGGGGGGAGGTCTTACCCCTCCGCAGAGGTGCTGTCGGTGTATTCTATAGCCCCAGCTGACTTGGCAAAAAACAAAAACAAAAAACAAACAGAAACACGTGTTAATGAAGTGCGAAATATTACCGTTCTAAGTGTTTTGATTTATCCACTTTTCCACTTATTCTCATCATCTGGTCAGATTCACCAAAATCTACCACTTCTCCATATATATATATATATATATATAACTAAGTGGTGCCTTCAATATGTTTCGAGATTATTTTTGTACAGGCCGACTCTTGAAAATTCGGTATCTTATTGCTATACATCTTATGAGATGACTGACCAATTTTTATGATTTCAGCTTCAAATCAACAGCTACAGCAGCAATTGGAATACAGCCTACTAAAGCCTGATTGTCACAGCTGGTGAATTTCCAAAATGCAATCTGGACGTCAGGACACTTTAGAAGAACGATATACAATAAAACTCTGTTTTAAACTTTGAAAAAATGCCACAGAAACGTATGGAATACTCCAGACTGCTTTTGGAGCATCGTGCATTAATCGAGCATCAGTTTTTGAGAGGCATAAGAGATTCAAGGAAGGCAGGGAGACTGTGAGGGATGGTGAGAGGTGTGGGAGGAGTAAGGAAGTCAATACACCAGAGTTGATAGGCCAAAGGGTTAGGGTTAGGTTTAGGGTTACTATGTTGAGGTTGTAAGAGAGTTCAGGAAGAGATTCGGTTGGAAGAGGCCAGCACTCTTCAAATCGGGTCAGTGGCTTTTTCCACTAGGACAATGCACCAGTCCACAACGCCATCCTTGTCACAGACTATTTGACCAAGATGGGCATCAAGACAGTTACTCACCCTCCCTATAGTCCATACCTTGCTCCCTGTGACTTTTGCTTATTCCCTAAGCTCAGAGGCAGTCGTTATGAGACAATTGAGGAAATGAAAGAGGCTGTAACGAAGGTCATTGACACGCACACACAAGAGGACGTCCCTGGAGCCCTCCAGAAGTACTTGGAACGGAACAACAAGTGCATTGCAGCCGGAGGAGATTACGTCGAAGAGGACTAGAGTTTCATGTGTGTGCTATCAATAAAAGAGTCCACAAGAAAAAAGTCTGAAAACTTATTTAATGATCCTACTAACCATCTCACATACCAACCAATTAAGGCAGACTAGTTTGGTTTGGTTTGGTTTGTTGGGTTTGTTGTTTTTTTTTAGTTTGGTTTGGTTTGGTTTGTTGTTTTTTTTTTTTTTGGTTTGGTTTTGGTTTGTTGGGTTTTTTTGGTTTGGTTGGTTTGTTGTTTTTTTTTTAGTTTGGTTTGGTTTGGTTTGTTGGGGTTTTTTTTGTTTATTTAACACCAAATCCATTTTTATGTAAATAATCTGTTCTATTTAAAATAATTCAGTTTAGCATAAGTACACAGTTTAATTGTCAAAAACATTTCTATTTCAAACTATTCAAGTAGTTATATGTAACAATTCAGTTAAGTGTAAATACAGTTTCAATGTCAAAAACAGTTCTATTTGAAATAAGTCAGTTAGCATAGGCACGCAGTTTAAATGTAAGTACGGTTTAATTGTCAAAAACATTTCTATTTCAAGCTATTCAGTTTATTCAAACAATTCAGTTTAGCATAAGAATGCTGTTAGTTCTATTTAACCCATAGATAGGGCCCTATCAGGTGCTACCACTCCGGGCCAGCCGACTGGGCAAAATGATCCTCGTATGTCGTCTGTTAAAAGTAAAATCAAATCATAAAAAGTAAAAGAATTATTGAAAAATTTAATCTCTTAACACAAATTATAAAAACTACTGCTTAAAGTTTCACACTCTGGCACTATTTAGCTTTTTCCTGGGTTAATATATGTTCTGTTGTAATATAATGGCCGAGGTATTTCGTTTCATGCCTTTGGGTTTAGTTAGGCTGACAACCTTTCGGCTCAATGTATGGGTTACTTAGGTGCAACATTAATACATTAACACGGAGCGGACGTATCACTCAGAGATGTCACAATTGCCCAGATGG